>JAVJIF010014000.1:0-92149 GCA_038442645.1 Agave tequilana | reverse complement strand
CCCAATACCCATTTATAGTATTTGTCTATTTCATACATCCACATGGATGAAGTAACCACATCTACTTGTATGTAACTAGGTCTATTGTATATACGAAGTTTACATACATAAATACTTGCATAACGTTGATTATCAAGCGGCTTATATATTTATATCCAATTCTAGAATGAGTCCACACACATAGATACTTGCATAATATATTCACATCAAATTTCAAATTTGTTTTCAAAAGTCTACACACATGACTATTTGCATAATATTTGGTTAACAAATAGCTTATGTCTCCATTTCAAATTTGGTGGAAAGTTCATATCAAGCAAGAATTTACTCATGTTAATAATTTCGTCATCTTTTAAACTATTACCGATTTTATACTAATTATTCCTTAATTAATCACATTCATAACAAATGATCATTTGAAGGGAGTTATTCTCCATTGGCTAATTACCACACGTGAATAATTATCACTTTAAAGAGTTCATTTCACTTTCACAGGATTATTCATAATTAACCTCATTCATCACTAAATATTATCAAATTAATTTCCTATATTTCCACTAAATTAGGAAAAATTTAAATGAAACGAGTGAGATCTCTACTCATCTCTGATCCGTTGATTCTCTGAACACCCAATACCACATGCTAACACTATAGTCACGTAGCTCTCGTCCCCACGAATCCAACGACTCCAAGATCACGCGAATCAGAGTCTGAATGGCACGATATCGCCTGGAAACCAATACTAACAATTCACGGGTCAGTTCTGTTAATTATAAAGAGTCCAAAACTAATAATTTAAATCTCTAGGGGTAAAATAATATTTACCTTTATAAATTGAAAATGGGTTCGGATCAAGTCTTAATGGGTCGGTGTAATCCCCTGCTCCCTGATGTACGTATCACAGTATCGGTACGCGATACAACGTATAAATATTGATTTGACCTTTCTGGTAGTTAGATTGAGACGATTTTAGTTTCAAAAATCATTTTCTAATATTTTAGATTTTTTAAGATTTTTTAGAATTTTCTGGATTATTTTGGAAAATCTCCGTAGTCGGTGTCGACCGATACCGATAATCGGCTTTACGATTAATTCACAACCGGAGTAGAATTTTGAGAATTGGCTTTCACCGTATGTCTTAGAATCACATGAGCTATGTTGAGATATTTTTGAGAATTTTTCTAAATTTATCGAAAATCCGGCCAAACCGGTGTCGCCCAGTACCGGCGACATCTTCCGAGATTTTTAATTTGCCAAAACGGATAGAATTTCTACAAATCATTTTCATATTACGTCTCAGATAATATTTTCTATTTTTTGTAATTTTTGGGCATCGTTTGGAGCTAGTCGAATTTTGGGCCAATATAATAATAATAAAATATTAATATTTAATCTTTTTCTTTCCTTTCCTTTCCCTTCTCTTCTCCATTTTTCTGGAGAACTCCTTCACCGCCTCTCCATCGACTTTCTCTCCCTCTTTAAAATCCTCTCTCTTCCCCCAAAACTCCCTCTCCTCTTTCTCTCTCTCTCTAAACCTCTCCCCTCTCTCTCTTTTCTCTTCTTCTCTCACTATATCTCTCTCCCTCACCCGCTCTGTTCTCCGACCGGGAGGCCAGATGGCCGCCGGTAGGCGTCGCGCCACTGGTGGCCGGCCGCCGCCGCGACCAAGCCCGCAGCCCAGGCCGCGCCCCAGCCGGCCAGCCACCAACCCACCTCTTTTCCCCTTTCTTCTTATTCTTCTTGTGTTCCTTTCTCTCTCTCTTTCTTTCTCTCTCTCTCCTCATCCTCCCTCGCCCGCGGTCTGAAGCGCCGCCGCGCCGCCGGCGGCCGGGACCGCCGCCGGCGGGCCACCCTCGCCGCCGGCCAGCAACCGCTGGCCGGTCTGTGCGCAGGCAGAGCAGCAGCAATCCTGCTGCGCTGCTGTTTTGTTTTTTGTTTGGGTTTGGGTTTTACCCAACCCATTAACCCAATAGGGTTACTTCAAAACCCAATAAGCCCGAAACCCGACCCATTACCCATTACCCAATAACTTAAGTTAAAAGGGTTTCGGTTTGGATCTTCACCCGACCCGTTATCTCACCAAATCCGCTCCGAAACCCAATAAAGGTAATCTTGCAGAAAAACCCCTGTACAATTCAGTATTTGCACTTAATATTTTATTTACATTTTAACCATATGTGTTCTGATTTAGTATTCGGACGATATCGGGAGCATCCGGACTCTGATTTTGGACGATTCTGGATCCGTTGCGATCGTTGGAAAGAGAGCTACCTTCCCAGGGCAGTTTGTGAGTATTTTTATTTTATAATTATATTTTACCATGTTTAGTGACATTGATTGATAATCCTGATTATGGATAAAATACGGTGATTATCAATTATTCACTGGTCATGATCGGACAGTCATTGTAATAGGAATGACCTAGAATCTTATTAGGTATTTCCTGATTTAAAATAAAGCTAAGGAGGTAATTAACGGACAATACATACTGGCATAGACAACTCGGACACAGTCATTCTACCTGCACAGCCGCTGACACTCGGGCCACTATGTCATCATATGCTTGTACACTCTTATGACATGTATTGTATCATAGTCACGTGACATGCGTACTGAGCCACAGATATACGATGACACTACACTGTTACTAGACATGCATGCTAGACACCGTTACGGTAAGTCACAGGACATGTAGTACATGATACACGGACCACTAGTATTACATAGATTAGTGCTCTGCAGACTTATAGCTACACATCTATATTCCACTAGTACACGGATAACATTTCATATATTGTTATTATCATGATACCGATGTGTGATACGGATTATTGCTACACATTTATGTTCATAGGTACAACGGATACACCAATGCACGGACTACCGCATGTCATATTATTGATTGTTATCATCGTCACATAGATTCTCGGAATATCACTGTTACACATGCATGTATGGTTTCTTTATTCTTGTTATATGGATCCCCGTTCGTATTACATATATTATTGTGCCATGTTACCATATTCATGTTATATGATTGTTTCCTGTTACTGATATGAATATTTCCAATACTGGACATGAGAGCTGTTGATATGCGATATGTGGAATCCCACATCTATTGTTCCCTTCCCGTTATATTGTTCCCGTTATATTGTTCTATGCTATCAACAGAGCTCGCTCCAGTTATCATGTTTACCCGTATCATGTACTGTATTTGTTCTTGTTACATTGTATACTTGACTATCAGATCATAAAGCTTACTTGGGTATGGGGAGACTTGACGGTTGATTAGATCTTATCGGGTGATGTACTGATCTATATTGTTCTCCCACTGCAGGGGACGGTAGTGCTACCTACCAATTGCTCCATGAGCTCTTGTTACTTGATTCATGCTCCCCTCTTAGCGGAGGGCCCTGGTCTCAGCAGCAGCCAGGGGTTTGTTTAAGGCCGTGATCCCGGGTATGCACGGATACATCTACCCGATAAGAACTCCTCGACCAGGGTTTTCAATTAACATAATAAAACAGTATACACAATAGTGACGTCGGGAATACTTGTTATTTGATCACTCTCTATTTGGATAATAGTACCCGTAGGCATATCCGGATGGGTTCGATTGGAGTGCGGGCTCCAGTATGAACCGCCAGTGGTATGGGACACTGGAAGAGAGTGATTGTAATACAGGTGGTACTGATTGCTACTATTGTATAAATCACATGACATGCCTGGTACATATATGCTATCTTGTTATTATTCATGCTACTTTATCCGATATCCTGTTACCTGTATACTTGTTACTTACCTGGCATATGTTATACTTTCTGTGATGGCATACGACGCATGTTCTGCATTGCATATATATGCTTTCTGTATAGCAGACATCATTACTGTATATACACCAGACCGTATAGTGATTACATTGCATAGGCCAATCTGCCTGTACACGTCTATCACATCACCATTTATTCGATAAACTGGACACGACTATAGACATGACCCGATGATAATCGGCTAGGTAGTGAGGTATTAAAAGATGACATGTTTATATATTTGCATTGCTTCATGTTTATCTATTTCTACTGTTTATATATCCTTATTATATGGTATCACTAGTCCAACCTCATGTACTATATATTATTATCGTGCTTGTAGTACTATTGTATCTATTACTGTCACCTTCATTTTACCACTCACTAGGTTGCTTTCTGACGACCCTGGGTTTGCATGCCCAGTTGGAGATCCGAGTTACCGTAGCTTCATAGAGTGCTTTGGAGTCACATGGGAGATTCCTCATCGGGACTATCCATAGGTATCTTAGTGATTTATTTCTGTTATATATTTGTCCATCTTTTCATATCCATTATGATCGCTAAACCTCTTCTGCAGGTATTCTTGTACTTATGTCATGCTGGAACTCAGGTATATATGGAGATTATTTACTGTACTGAGGCTTAGCGTACGTACTTAGGGTTTTCCGCCTTGCGTATGTACGTCGCCATAACGTCTCCGTATCTTTATGATCGGGGCGTTACAGTCGGGTTCGGGTTTAACCCTAACCCAAACCATTATAGATTTTACCCAAAAATGTAGTAGCAGCAGCTACTGCTGCTGCTCTCCTCGCGGCCACGGCGGCCGCCTGGCCGGCATTGCCTCCTGCACCTCTCTGGCATCTCTCCGTTGGTTGGATCCGAAGAAAGAGAGGGAGAGGGAGAGAGACAGAGAGAGGAGAGAGAGAGAGGGAGAGAGCTATGAGAGAGGGGGTTTTGTGGCCACCCCTCTAAGCCAACGTTGGTGGCCTGCCAGCGCCATCGCCGCCGCCCTGCCGTTGCCGCCATCAGGGGGGCCTGCTGGCCGGCCGAACACCAGAGAAGGGGAGAGAGGCACGAGGAGTGAGTGAGGAAAAATGGGGGGAGCTATAGAGATTTTTAGAGAGAGGAGATAGATGAGAGTAAGCCAGGGAGAGTAGTTTATCCCCTCTCTTCCCAACCCACTCCCCACTTCCTAAACCTCATCATGCATCTCTATGTCTCCTCATTCCACCCATATATTAATGTATCTTATTTGTATTTGAATACAGTACATGTATTTATCCACGTTCTCAAAAGTATACATACATATACATGTTAACATGAATACAACCTAATATATACATATACATTACATACATACATACATACATACATACATATATATATGTGTGTGTGTGTGTGTGTGTGTGTGTGTGTGTGTGTGTGTATATATATATATATATATATATATATATATATATATATATATCCAATTACCTTATTACAAGTATATCGACATGTCATTCCATCATTCACAAAATTTTAATTAATATATATAATTCAAGTATTTCAGGAAATAAATATATGCACGTATTTTCCATACTTTGCTACCCAAAATGATTTAATAATAATTTTGGAAAGAATACCGAATAATATATTGATTTAATTCTCGTTATCGGTAAAATTTTAAAATTCAGAAATATAAGGAATAAATCAAGATTTTTAAAAGATCCAAGTGTTAAATATACTCACGTATATCAGTGTACAGTCATATAATAACTATGAATTTTTTTCTAATATCAGTTGAGTTATTTTTAAATTTTAAAAAATTCAGTTCCACTCCAGATTTCTCCAAACAAATTTCTGAAATTCATTCCACACAAAATGATAAATTTAAATCAATTTCTAATAATCTCTTTAATCCAATATAAAAATATTAATTTAGGGTTTAATAACCCAGATGTTACACGACCGCCCTCCTTATGCGGTCAAACGCGCGGTCGACCGCCTAGTGTTTCCTCCTTATGCATGATGTGCACTATATATGCGCTCTGCTGTGCATCTTACAGTTGCATCTCTTCCCATGCAGACCGTCTCTGATGTTCCTCTCTCTTGGCCATCTCCAATGAGTTAAAAAACTAACTTTTATTTTCACCTCGGTGAAGATTTTCTAAATCTGTGCCGAACACAACGAATCAATCAATTTCAACTCATCTAACCGGCTGCGCTATTACGACTGCATATGTGTTCATGCCCATGGGATGAAGCCACATGTGTAATGCCCCGATCCCGAGGGTACAGAGAGGTTCCTGTGATGTATATACGTAGGTTGAAAATACCCTCACATATGTACGCTAAGCATCAGTACAGGTAAGAATCAGAATACGGAAGCACGTGGTATATTATACATTCCAACATAAGTACAATTATTAAGTTATCATAAGATGTGACACAATATTATAAGAATATTACATCACCGATAGGTGTAAATGCGAGAATACAAAGTGATATACAATCATGAACAGTACAAAAGGAGGCTCAAAGTCATAATAGGAAAACTAAGAGTTGAGTAAAGGGCCTGGAAGGATAGGGCCTCGGACGGTCTACTGATGATTCACTCTTCAGCTACGCATCTCTGATCAGCAACTGTAAGAAACCACAAGCTCCAAGCACCGAAACCTGGACATGATGATCCAGGGGAGTCAGAACTCCCCAGCGAGTGGTGATGCGAATGCCAAGTGGCACGCATAGAAAACACACGTGTATCGATAAATCTGAATCATAAACATGTATTGAAAAATATGTCGTGAGCATAAGCATACAAGAGCAAGAAGATATATAGTAAGTGATATCAGTAGAGAATACTCATGGTATAATAGGATAAGGGTAGGAACTGGTGGAATAGAGCACAAGTGGCAAAGCAGGATGTAAGCAGTTATAATATAATAATGGTCATAAATTAAAAATCCGATGTAAAACCCGATGAAAGCAAACTCGGCAAGGCATACAATGGATACATAGTTTGCATCTTTTATTATTTTTATTACTCGTCTTACCCAGATGTCTAGATATGTGAGCTAGCGTCCCAGCACACATATATCACATCTGAGTAAAGATAGGTTGTTATTGGAAACCACACGGGTGTATTAATGAACAATGCTTACAGTCTGTACATACCCAGGACCACAGCTCAGGATTGTTCCGTTGCTAGAGAACGGAACCTACCAAAGGCATTCAGGAGGGTCTTATAGGATGCCCTTATCAAGATGGTACCAAGAAGTCGGGAGCGCTAGAGGCCCACAGTCGAACCGAAAGTTTTAGTTTCACAACATACCTAATACCACTGTAAACACAAACATGTATTGAAATTTGCAAGTTTCTCCCAACCTGATGTAAGTTGTTCCATTTTATGGTTTATTAGATAATTATTAGATTTTGGGAATGAGCAGTAACAAGTCAGGAATATCAGGAATACAGGTGTATCAGGAGTACAGTTTGTACTGAAATATATCAAGATGTAAATAAGAGTCAGGTCATCATTCCGTTATCGTGATAATTATAAGAGTCAAGTATATCATGCCGGATGTCAAGTGATAGCATGACAGGAGGGTGATATTAGGCAGGTGACAAGTGATGGCATGGTATATGTAAGCACCAAGTTAAAGCATGTCAAACGATATAAGAAAATAGTACTGATATACGAGATCGGTACGAATACCAGAAAACCATGCAATTTAGGAAACATAATATAAGTAAGATTTCAAACTCTTCATAACCATTAATAGAAGAATAGCTAAACTAGCGATCAGGTAATAAGCAAGCAAGTAAACACCAAGCAGAGCTAAGCAAGCTAGAGGTGTGGACAACAAACAGTGTTTAACATTAGAGCGCTTAGCGAGGTTACCGGGACGACTCGGCTTAAAGTGCGAGTAGAAAATTTGGCAGCATCTCGCCTAGACGAATCTAATGGTAAAGCGCTGAGCGCTAAGCATGCCTACCAGGCGGGGCTGAGAGACCTGACGGTCCAAGCGCACATCTCTTTCGAGGTAGTGGGCGAGAGCCCAGAGGCTAAAGTACGCTTGGGGTCTAAGCGCACCCTCGGTAACTACCACGAAACCCATAAGGGTACAAACCTAGAACCATAGGGTACCCAATCTAGGAGTGGGCAGAAATCCAGAGTCGGTACGAGAGCATCTGTACTAGATGTTAGTTACCATACGAGCATGCATATAAGCGTGATAATATCTAGACTACTACGGAATGGAGAAGCCCGAGGCTGATAGGGCCAGGAGGCCGAGTAGAGAGCCCAGAGGCTAACGACCACGAAGGGTCGATCACACATGGTATAAAGCAGTAAAAAGAGTACATCACATGCATAGTATATGTGCAAGAAGTAAACTACCCTAGTACAAGCATTTGTCACAAGCATATACATGTACAATTATGGGCACTTGGCCACATATAAATACAGGCGTACCGCCTAATACAAAACATATTCAAATACGAAATAAAATACATGTCGACCCCATGAAATGGGGAAACCCAAATCAAGGCGAGACACTCGCCTAAATCTCCAGAAAAGCCGAAAACTCTAAAATCTCAGGAACTCGCGCACGCGCCATAATATATTAAAATATAATATATATATATATATATATATATAGAATATATGGAGAAGAGAGAGAAAAGAGAGAAAGAGTCAGACAGAGAAAGACCTAGAAAGAGAAAGAGAGATTTAGAGAGAAAAAATCTAGAGAGAGAGAAGAGAGGAGTTAGAGAGAGAATATCTAGAGAAGGAGAGAGTTAGAGAGAATGAGAATAGAGGGGAGAGAGAGTAGAAAGAGTGAGAGAAATAGTAGAGAGAGGAGAGAGTAGAGATAGAGGAACGGAGAGAGAGAGTTGGAAAGAGAGATAGATGAGAGAGAGAGAGAGATGGAGAGAGAGAGGGAGTGAACAAGGGGGCCCACGGCTCCCTGTGGGCCCCGGGGGCCTGGCCGACCCTCTGCCGGCCAGAGGGTTGGCGACGACACCCAACAGAGGAGGGGAGAGAGAGATAAGGGGAGAGAGAGAAAGAATAGATTTAGGAGAGAGAGATCCAACAGAGTGAAAGAGAGAGGGGCAACTGGCCGGCCAAGCGGCCGGCTAGGTGGTCGGCGGCGGCACAGCCGCCACGACCAAGTCCAGAGGAGAGAGAAGGAAAGGAAAGAAAAGAAAGAAAAAGGAAAGAAGAAGAAAAGAAGAAGAAGAAAAGGAAAAAAACGAAAGGAAGAAGAAAAAGGAAATAGAAAGAAGAGGGGCTCGCCGGGTGGCTGGACGGCGGCGGAGTTCTGGCCGGAGGTGGCATCACCCGGTGTGGTGGCTAGTTGAAGTGGATAAGAGAGGGGAGAGGAAAGAAATTAAAGGGTAGAGGAGAAAGAGAAGGAGATGGAGAAAGAGAATTGTAAGGGAGATTGAGAATTGAGGGAGAGAGGGAAAGAATTTTGAGAGGAGGAAGGAGGGAAGGGGCTGCGTCGGTGCAGGGAGAAGAAGGAAAATGGGAAAGAAAGAAAAAGAAAAGGAAAAGGAAAAGAAAATAAAAGAAAAGGGAAAGATATTTTGGGGGGTGTGTGGTGGAGGATTTTTGAGAAGCTAGATGGATGTTTCGCTGTCATGGGTGATGATCATCCATGTAATGTGGAAAGGATAGGTACAGTCTGTATCAAGATATTTGATGGGATAGTACGAGAATTGAAGAAAATGAGGTATGTACCTCGACTCGAAGGAATATTATCTCATTTGGTGCTTTGAAAACGTTGGGTCTTGTGGTATCTATACCATTTAGTATTCTCAAGATGACCAAAGGTTTAATGATAGTTATGAAGGGCATTCGTCAAAATAATCTCTACTACTTGAAGGGTAATACAGATACAGGTCAGGTGGAGACTTTTATTTCTTCAAATGATATTTGTACACAGGTCTGACAGATGAGGCTCGAGCATGAAGAAGAAAAGTCTTTGCAAGCTCCTGCAAAGAAGGGACCATTGGAAGATGCATCTACCTGCAACTTGAAATTGGGTGAACACGACGTTCTGAATGAGAGAAGGTGAAATTCAGTACCACTACTCACAACTCGGATGCTCTTCTTGATTGTGTTCACATAAGTATTTGGGGATTAACACCCCGCTCCCAGAATACGTACTTAGTTGCCTATTCAGATTTTTTTGATCATATTTTTTGATTTACTTCTGGTATTTGTTTTGTATTATGAATTATTTATATGATCATTTTGCCTTGGATCCGGATTCATGGACTTGGAGACAGTCCTAGTCTGAACTGGGGACCCAATCCTAGGGTATTACTTGATTTGGTCTTATGTTATTCATATTTGATCGATTTCAGTTTCAAACATCGTTTTCTAATATTTTAGATTTTCTACGATTTTCTAAAATTTTCTGAATTAAATTGAAAATCCTCAAAATCGGTGTCGACCAGTACCGCTGATCGATTCTCCAATTTTTAATTTACAAATGAAGTGAATTCCTAGAAATGGCTTTTCACATTACTTCTTAAAATCACATTTTCTATCTAGTATTTTTCTAAGAATTTTCTAAATTTATCAAAATTTCACCGAATTTGGTATCAACCAGTATCGCTGGTTGATTCCAAAATCTTTAGTTTACAATTGGAATTGAATTTTCAAATTCCACTTTCACATTTCTCCTTAGAATCATATTTTCTTCTTTAATGCATTTTTTAGAATTTTTTAGAATTTATCAAAATCCTGCCGACCAGGTGTAAACTGCTATCGACGGTTGACTTCAGGAATTTTAATTTGAAAATAGGATTATATTTTTGAAAACTGATTTTGTATTATTCCTCAGGATAACATTTTCTACCTCTGAGAATTTTTGGAGATTTTTCTAAAACAGTCGATATTTTCCGACCTTATTTTAATATTATATTTTTTTGATCTTTCCTTTTCTTTCTTTCTTCTTTCTTTTTCGTTTTCTTTTCCCACCGACTTCACCAACCACCCATACCCCCTTCATTTAATCCCTCTCCCTCCATCACATCCATCCATCTCTCTCCCTTTCTTTTTTCCTTTTCCTTTTCTTTTTCTTTTCCTTATCTTTCTTTCTTCTCTTCTCTTCTTCTCCTTTCTCTTCTTCTTCTTCTCCAATTGTTGGCCGACACCTAAACTGGGCCCAACTCCGGCACCTCCAGCCACTAACGCCGGCGAAGACCCCCCCAACTCCGGCCATCTCGTCCCCCTATCTCCTTCCCTTTCCACTATCTACATCAACACCACCATCTCCACCACCATCTCCACCTTCTTCTTCTTTTTCTTCTTTAAATTAACCACCATCACCACCTTCTTCTCCACTCTAATTTTACCCCCACAACACCTTACTCCTCTTTCTATCTCATTCAATTTCTCCACCACCACCTAAAATCACCACCAAAATCACCATCTCCACCACCACCACTCCTCTTCTCCACCTCCAAACCCAAAACCCCTATTTTCCCCTCTTTTTAGGGGATCTAGGCACCGCTGGTGCGCCGCCGGCGGCGTGAACGGCCAGGGGGCTCCCTGGCACCCTGTGTGTGGACAGAGGGGTAACAGCCTGAAAACGCCCCTAAAGGGGGTGAATAGGTGTATGGCTAATCTAATAACAAATGATGCGGAATTAAACTAATTGTAACACACAAAGTATAACCAAAGAGTATAGCCGAATTCCCGGTGACGGGCTCTGGACTATCTCCTCTAAATTCCTATATATAAGAGTTGAAGTGCTATATGAAGCTCTCTTGGTTCAACACTAGTGAGGCACACAAACAATATCAAGCATATATATGATATGAACAATGTGATGCAATGCAAGATATAAGAGAGAGAGTTTAGAGATAGTGGATCAATCGCAAACATCGAGATATGTTTCGAGGTTCGAGCCACTACTCTACGTCCCCGCCCAGAAGAATTTTCACTATATGTCCACATAGGACCTCCCACACAGGGAGCCTCCACTGAGGCTTTGGCAAATACAAAATAGGAGTACACAACTCTTCTCTCCAACAAAACAACCTCTAAACAAGAGGCAAGGCGCAACAACAATTACCACACACATAAGAGGGATAAGGCACTAAGCTAAATAACAATCACCTCTTCACTAAGAGGGATAAGACAAAAAGCCAAACTACAATCACCTCACACAAGGGATAAGGCACTAAGCTAAAACTCCACCACAATCACCTCTACACAAGAGGGATAACAACAAACCTGAAGCTCAATCTCAATCACTTCTACACAAGAGGGCTGAACACAACTCAAAGCAAAGAAGATTACAACACTTTGTGGTCTCAATATCACAAACCAATTTTCTTACCAAAACAAAATCCTATAGATAGGATAGATATGATAGCTCAAGTGTGAGAAATCAAGGAGTTTAGAAATCAAAATCTCAAAGAAAATACTTGGGAAAACTTTAAAGATGAAATAGATATAAAGATCAAAAACCAATTTCCAAAGACTCTCTTTTCTTTGATTTTTCCAGCCCTTGAAAACAAAATAAAGATAAATCTTTATAGCCCAAGAACTCTTTAAAACTTTGTTGTAAAACACTTGTAAAGATGGAAATTTTGCTCTCTAAAAACTTATTAAAATCTGCTCAAGAGAAGGCATATATATATCCTCTTAAAAATCTGCCCGTTGGCAGTCTAGAAAAGTTAAAAAAGACCGGCGCAACGATCATATTTCTGACCGTTGTGCCTCCAGTCGACCGCCTGGTCGACCGGGCCAAGCCATCGGTCGACCTTCTGGTCGACGGGCTAGCACCAGAGAGTTGGGTACTTTCAGACGGTCGACCGGACCAGGAGTCGGTCCGATGTGCATGAAGAATGTGCACATGGCCAATTTAGAAGGCCGGTCGACCGTCCGGTCGACCGCCAGCTGAGTCGGCTGGTTTTAAGGGATTGAAAACCTAGGTTATTTAATACCAATTAAATCTCATAAAATCACATAAATTTCACAAAAATAAGTTCTTGTAAGATCTTTAAATACCAAACATGTGTGATCAAAAATCAACACATATTACAAACTATTTGAACCATTTTTTGTGATGTGAAAATTAGGCTTAAACACAGAAATCGTATTTTTCAAAACTTGAATTTTTGAAACGAAAAATCGTTTTCTTTAAAACTTGTATAAATACAAAAACATGATATTGAAACAACTTTGAAGAATAATGTATATAGATAAATCCAATATACATATAAAATATATATCTAAGTTTTTGATAGAAATCCAAAATTGATTAAACCAAAAACCAAACATATTGAAACTTGTGTGTATGAACTTGAGCATATCCACACTATCTACCTTTACATAAGATCTAAATTACTAAACTAAACAAACTGAGATATTCTTGTAGAACTCCTTCTCCAAGTCGACTCGATCCAAATACGATCCGAAGAGCTTGACTCCAACCGAGTGCTAGATGCGATCTTGACGCGCGAGCTCTTGAATCAACACGTGTTAGCTCCCAAAACTTTTTTGTTGAAGCTAAACACCTACTAATATCTTAGTCAACAACTGAAACTTTATAAACACAAGATTATTAATAAACTATAACTACATGAGTTAATCATTATCAAAACTAGAGTGATGGGCCATTTGGCCAACATTCTCCCCATTTTTGATGATGATAAAACGCATGGAGTTATATATGCATAGATTAAAGTTAAGCTTCATAGAAGCTCCCCCTTAACTCATGCATAGTAATAAACATAAAGATATTCAATTGAAATGCATAAACCAAATACAAATATATATGTATAAACAAGGAAATAATCATGCATAAACTCACAAATTCTTTTCCCTTTTTGCATACATAAGGAAATGAAATAAACATGCATATATAAACTCTCCAAAAACTTCTCCCCCTTTTTATCTATTCATCAACAAAGGGGCGAAGGAAAAACAAACAATAAAGATATATATGCGATATACATTTATGAAGAGGAGAGACGTAAAGTTAACTCCCCCTGCATACATGCATTATATGAAAAGAGATGACTAGACCCTAACCACATAACGCATAATATACAATGTATAAGTGAAAATGTAAAGCTCCCCCTACACACGTGTATCACATAAAGAAGACAGGTCAAGCTCCTCAATGTGAGATACACTCAACATGAATTTATATATAGAGAAGATGTTAAGCTCCCCTTATATATAGGCAATACATATCAAAAATATTGAAATCACTTATGAAACAAATTTATGAATTTTCTTAACAAAATAAATTTTGATACCAATGAAATCAAATTATAGATACCAATTGAAAATTATAGTTGACATAAACAAATGTTGGTACCACTTGTAAATAAACAAAATTTTTAAGACACCAATAGAAGATTTTTGATACCAATTGAAAATGAAATATTGTAAGTTTGATACAAATTGAAATCAAATTGCACCAATTGAAAATATCATGTAAATTTTGATACCAATTGAAAGGTAAAAGCCAAATTTTAGGTAAACACAACTCATTTTGCAATAAGGATACCAAATTGAGAATAATACCAATTTAAGATTATTGATACCAATATTGAAAATGTCAACATAGAAATTAAAGTATTTTCATTATAAAGAATGGGAGTAAGATACCAATTTGAAAATAAAACCGATTGAAATTTAAAACATGAATATTTCTCCCCTTTTTGAAATACTAATAAAAATAATGCATAAGCTTGTATAAGATACCAATTAAAAAATAATTGTCATTATGAACTAAATCAAGCTTAGAAAGAAATAATTTGTGCTTTAAGATGTAAGCACAATCAAATCATATATATGTATGAAGATGAATATACCAATTTAAATTATACTATTTGAAGTTTGAAGCATACATATATAAAAAACATATATGAGTACACAAACAAAAAATTCTTGAAGATCAAGTGTATAACTCATAACTATCACCCTATTCATGCACATGTTTAAATAGATTTTCAATAAGGCACACAAAGTATGGTCGCCCATCCAACCGCCCTTAGAAGGTAGGGGTTTTCAAAAATTAAAAGTTTGAAAATATAACATGTTTGAAAATCAATAGTAATTGAAGAATAAATACTAGTTTAAAGATAATTTTTGAAAACTAGTATGAAATCCTTCAAGTAAGGAATAAAGCATGAATGAATCCATGAAAATATGAAAATCACACGATCATCGATACTCAAATAGTAATAAAGCTCATATAACCTTATAAAAAATCATGAGTAAGTACCAAACATAGAGTGTTAAAAGTCATATAATCAACAAAATCATGAAAATAAGGCATTTTAAGCTCATATGAAGTTTCTTTAATAAAAACATGAAAATCATAAAAAATTTAATTTTCATCAAAATAATACCAACTTCAAGACATATGTATGTTTTGTCTAGATTAGAAGGATACATACATATCCCAAACACAAGTGAGTCCATAATAAAAATTTGCATGAAAAGCAAGTGACTCTAGGATAGATAAGTATATCTAAAATTTTGGCAAAATTGACATATACATGAAACTAAATACATTATTAGGAAGACATATGCAAAAAGAGGGAATACAAGTTAAAATACAAGAATCATCAAAACTAGACTATACAAGTACATCTAATGGGTACAAATGAGCAATATAATACAAATATATAATAATCAAATGTAACTCACTAGTTGTACAAGTATTGACATAAGTTTTAATGAAAACTACATCTAAACAAGTAATCAAAACATGAAGTATAGAAGAAAACATAAACTAATATGATCATTATGTTAAATGCACATGTTTTAGACTAGGATATACACAATAGCTAAACTATAGTGAGAACACAAAAGATGTAAATTCATATGAACATAGGTGTATCTCAAAAGACTATCTATGTATATCACATGTCTAATTTACATTGCATCTAATATAATGAACATAGAAAATCAAGACATGCTAAAAATCAATAATATGAAAGCATGTAAGCTAAATAGGAGTTAGAGATAGTTATTAAAACTATTAAGGCTAATCTCTAGATCTCCAAACCATGGTGATCCTTCCACCAACCTTCCTTGAAAGTGATGCATCCAAAATTGTCACCATTTAGCTCGGAACGCATCCACCATCAAGGCACTAATACCTTCACGTCAAGTGAGAGCCCATACCTACATCAAATACAATATGGGTGGATCTTGGTACCCATACCTTATTGGGTCCATGGGGGTTAGCACCTTTCCAAACCTAAACAAATTTATTTGCAAAATTTGAATTATTTATTCTATTATAACAAATTTTGCAAGGTGACCCGTACGTCCACAATGTGTACAAGTGTACACATGAGCATATATAGAATCATGTGTGTGAGCATAATGAGCATGTGTATGCCGTGTATGGTATGCATGAATATGTGGTGCATATTTCTTGTGAAAAATGAATTCCAATTTCTTGTGATTCATAAACACATTGGCTCAAAGTGGAGCCCAAACAATCTACACTCTTCTTCAAAGCACATATATCACTTTCAATAATTGAAGAAGATGTGGAGCAACCAACATGTTTGTCAATAGATGAAGAAGCAATAGAAACATGACAAACATGAGCATCAAAATCATTTTTCAAATATTTATTTTCTTTTAAAACCAAATCCAATTCTTTTGAAATTGAAACAATTTTATTTTTCAAAGAATCATTCTCTTTTAAAACAATTTTAAGTTTAGAAGATAGATCTCATTTTTCTTCAAAACAATATCAAAATCATTTTTATTTTTCAACATTTCATTTTCCTTTAAGACAAGGTTAAGTTGGGTTTTAAGGAATCTCTTTCACTTGAAATCTCAACCTTCTCTTGCAAATCAATTCAAGTTTTGAACACAAATCCTTATTTTCTTTATTTAATTTAAAGCTTTTCTTTTTCAAAACTTGGTACTTTTTAAGCAAGTTTTCACAAATAATAGATAGTTCTTCATTCAAAGCATCGGCATCCATAATGTCATCTCCTGAAGAACTAGCACAATCATCTAGTTAAGTTTTCGAATGTACCTCAAGGGAGTCATTCCCTTGGATCATGTAGCAAGCTTGTTCAGATTCTTCTCCACTAGATTCCTTCTCTACATATTTTGTCGTTTCTAACTTGGGAGATGTCAAAGTATTCCAAACTACAAAAGCGGAATCACAATGAGAAACTATAGAAAGATAATATTTGCTTAATGTTTTCTTTAATGTATCTAGGACTTGTGCATTGGCTTCTATATGCTTGTTATTACCAAGATAAGATTTCTTGCTAGTAGCAAGGTAAACATACATTCCTAGGGTTTTTAAATAGGCACTCATCCTAAGCTTCCATATATCGATGTTAGAAACATCAAATATGGGAGGGGCAAGGTGATCCATGAGTGTAAAAATATATGTGTGCAAATGCAAATCTAGATTAACAAGCCAAGATCTCACTCCTAGGTGGTTAAACCTAATATCAGGAGTGTAGGCTCTAATATCAATTGAAAATATACCCAGAGGGGGGTGAATAGGTGTATGGCTAATCTAATGACAAATGATGCGGAATTAAAGCTAATTGCAACACACAAAGTGTAACCAATGAGTCTAGCCGAATTTTCGGTAGCGGGCTCTGGACTATCTCCTCTAAATTCCTCTAAATAAGAGTTAAGGTGCTATATGAAGCTATCTTGGTTCAACACTAGTGAGGTACACAAACAATACCAAGTATATATATGATATGAACAATATGATGCAATGCAAGATATAAGAGAGAGTTTAGAGATAGTGGATCAATCATAAACACCGAGATATGTTTCGATGTTCGAGCCACTGTTTTACATCCCGCCTTCACACAGAAGGATTTCCACTATATGTCCACACAGGACCTCTCATACAGGGAACCTCCACTGAGGAGCAAATAAAAAATAGGAGTACACAACTCCTCTCTCTAACAAAATAACCTCTACACAAGAGGCAAGGCAGAACAACTATCACCTCACCAAGAGGAATAAGATACTAAGCCAAACAACAATCACCTCTTCACTAAGAGGGACAAAGTACAAAGCCAAACCACAATCACCTCACACTAGAGGGATAAGGCACTAAGCCAAAACTCTACCACAATCACCTCTACACAAAGAGGGATAACAACAAACCCAAAGCTCAGCCTCAATCACCTCTACACAAGAGGGATGAACACAACTCAAAGAAAAAAGATTACAACACTTTGTGGTCTCAAACCAATTTTCTCACCAAAAACAAAATCCTATAAATAAGATAGATATGATAGCTCAAGTGTGAAAAATCAAGGAGTTTGAAAATCAAAATCTCAAAGAAAATACTTGGGAAAACTACAAAAAATGAAATAGATATGAAGATCAAAAACTAAATCCCAAAGATTCTCCTTTTCTTTGATTTTTCCAACCCTTGAAAAATAAATAAAGATAAATCTTTATAGCCCAAAAACTCTTTAAAACTTGGCTGTAAAATATTTATAAAGATGAGAATTTTTGCTCTCTAAAAATGAAATCAGCCCAAGAGAAGGCATATATATAGCCTCTCAAAAATCTGCCCGTTGGCAGTCTGAAAAGGTCAAAAATGACTTCCGGTCGACAGCCCGGTCGACTGGCGCAAAGGTCATATTTCTGACCGTTGTGCCTCTGGTCGACCGGGCCAAGCCATCGGTCGACCGCCCAGTCGACCGGCCAGCACTCGAGAGTTGGGTGCTTTCAGTCGGTCGACCGCCCGTCCACCGGCCTTTTAGGCTGGCCATGTGCACATTCATCATGCACATCGGTCCTCATGCACATCGGTCGACCGTCCCGGTCGACTGCCAGCTGAGTCTGGCTTGTTTTAAGGGATTGAAACTTAGGTTATTTAATACCAACTAAATCCCATAAAATCACATAAATTTCATAAAAATAAGTTCTTGTAAGACCTTTGAATACCAAACACGTGTGACCAAAAATCAACACATTATAAAACTATTTGAACCATTTTTGTGATATGAAATTATGCTTAAACACAAAAATCGTATTTTCCAAAACTTAGATTTTTGAAACGAAAAATTATTTTCTCCAAACTTATATAAATATAAAAACATGACATTGAAACAATTTTAAAGCATATTGTACATGGATAGAATCTAATATACATATAAAATATATATCTATGTTTCTGATAGGAAATCCAAAACCAGTTAAACCGAAAATCAAATATATTGAAACTTTTGTGTGTGTATGTGAACTTGAGCATATCAGTACTATCTACCTTTACACAAGATCTAAACTACTAAACTAAACAAACCGAGGTCTTCTTGTAGAACTCCTTCTCCAAGTCAACTCGATCCAAACACGATCCGAAGAGCTTAACTCTAACCGAGTTCTAGATGCGATCTTGAGGCGCGAGCTCTTGAATCAGTACGTATTAGCTCCCAAAACTCCTTTGTTGAAGCTAAACACCTGCTAATATCTTGGTCAACAACTGAAACTTTATAAATACAAGATTATTAGTAAACTATAACTATATGAGTTAATCATCATTAAAACTAGAGTGATGGGCCTTTGGGCCAACACAACCCCCTATGTCTCTCTCTCTCTCACTTCTCTCTCCCCCTTTCCCTCTCTTCTCTATTGGGATGGCCGGCGCGGCCACCCCTGGCCGGTGGCCACCGAAGGGCCGCCGGCGCTGGCCCTGGCCGGGCTATAGCCAGGCCTCCTGGCCGTGGGCATCTAAGAGGGGGGCTGAGGGGGCAACAACCCCCATTTATCTATCTCTCTCTCTCACACTCTCTCCCTCTGTTTCTCTTCCTCTCTCTCCCCTTTCTCTACAATTTCTCTCTCACTATTTCTCTTTCTCTCTCCTCAGTTTCTCTCTCTTTCTCTCTCTAACTCTTCCTTTCTCTCTCTACATTTTCTCTCTCTAATCTCCCTTTCTCTCTAGACTTTCTCTCTACCTTTCTCTTTCTCTCTCTAACTCTTTCTCTCTCCTCTCTCTCCTCTTCTCTCTCTCTCTAAAAAATTATGTATTATATAAATTTATTTATTTTGTTATATTTGGCACGTGCGCGAGTTCCAGGGATTTCAGAGTAGTTGGCTTTTTAGGAGATTTAAGCGAGTGTCCTCGCCTTGATTTGGGTGTCCCCGCTTTGTCAGGTTGACATGTATTTTATTATAAATTTATATACATTTTGTATTGGACTGTGTCCCTGTATTGGTATGTGGTCGAGTATCCATAATTATACATTTATATGCATGTGATAAGTGCTTGTACTAGGATAGTTTACTTCTTGCATATATACCATATCTGTGATGTACTCTCTTTATTTCTTTATACCATGCGTGGCTGACCCTTCGTGGTCGTTAGCCTTTGAGCTCTTTACATGGCCTCCGGGCCCTATCAGTCGCCGAGATAGTGTAGATATTATCACGCTTTTATGTACATTCGTGTGGTACTAACATCTCGTGCAAGTACTGTCGTACTGACTCTGGGTTTCTGCCCACTCTTGAGCTGGCTACCCAATAATTTTAAGCCTATACCCTCATGGGTTTCGTGATAGCAACCGAGAGTGCGCTTAAACCCCAAGCATACTTTAGCCTCCGGGCTCTCTCGCCCTCTACCACGAAAGAGAAGTGCGCTCAGGCCATTAGGTCTTTCAGCTTCGCTTGGTAGGCATGCTTAGCGCTCAGCGCTTTACCACTAGATTCGTTTAGGCGAGATGCTGTCGGATTTTCTACTCGCACTTTAAGCCGAGTCGTTCGGGTAACCTCACCAGGCGCTCTAGTGTTAAACACTATTTGCTGTCCGTACCTCCAGCTTGCTCAGCTCTGCTTGATTATGCTCAGCTATTAATCTATCACTTGCTATATACATGCTTGATATATTAACACTTGACATGCTATTAATTGATACCTGCCATCTACTTGCTAATACCTGACACCTGCCTGTATCACTTAACAACTGATGTGTTATCACCTGACACCTGCTCCTGTTATGTTATCTATTATCACATGTCCCCTATTATGACATGACTTGTCACCTGTCTAATTCACCCTCCTGTCATGTTATCACTTGACACCCAGCATGACGTACTTGACTCTATAACGAGAATAATGACCTCACATCTTATTTACATCTTGATATATTATAGTACAAACTGTACTCCTGATACACCTGCATTCCTGATATTCCTGGCTTGTTCTCGCTCATTCCCAAAATCTGATAATTATCTGATAAACTATAAAATGGGGCAACTTACATCGGGCTGTGGGAAACTTACTGCTATCTATATACGTTCGTGTTTACAGTGATATTAGGTATGTTGTGCAACTAAAATTTTTGATCTGACCTGAGGGCCTCCAAGCGACCAAGGGGAGTGCTGGCTTCCTCCTTCCTAGTACCATCTTGAAAAGGACATCCTATAAGACCCTCCTGTAGGCCTTGCGACCGGTTCCATACACCAGTAATGGAACACTCTAGACCGTGGTCCCGAGCATGTACGAGACCTACTGTAAACATTATTCGTTGATACCCCCGTTGGTTTCTAATAACAACCTTGCTTTACTCAGATGTGGATATATGTGTGCTGGGACGCTAGTTCACATATCTAGACATCTGGGTAAGACAGGTAATAATAATAAAAGATGCCAACTATAGATCCGTTGTATGCTTTGTCATGTTTGCTTGCATCGGTTTTACATTAGATTTCTGGTTTTATAATTATTATATCATAGCTATTTACATCTTGCTTCACCACTTGTGTTCTATTCCACCAGTCTCCTGCTCTATCTTATCATACCATGTGCATTCCTTACTTGATCTCACTTGCCATATATCTACTTGCTTCTGTCTGCTTATGCTCACGACATGGTTTTCAATGCATGATTATGATTTGAATTTATCGATACACGTGTGCTTATCTATGCACGCTATTTGGCATTAGCATTACCACTCGCCGGGAAGTTCTGACTCTCCTGGATCCTCATGTCCAGGTCTCGGAGCTTGGAACGTGTAGATTCTCCTAGTTGCTGATCTGAGAAGTGTAGCGGTAGCGTGGATCTCTGGCAGATCGTCCAGAGCTTCATCCTTCCAGCCCCTCTGCCGGCTCTAGAGTTTTCCTCTTATGACTCTGAGCCTCCTTTTGTACTGTTCATATTTGTACATCTCTTTGTATTTTCGCATTTGCGCCTATCGGTGATGTAATATTCTTATAATATTATGTCATATCTAGTGATAACTTTGTAATTGTACTCATATGTTGTAATGTATAATACACCACGTACTTCCGTACTCTGATTCTTACTTGTACTAATACTTATCGTATATACGTGAGGGTATTTCTGACCTACGTATATACGTCGCAGTAACGTCTCCGTACCCGCGGGATCGGGGCATTACAAGGGACCTACTAAGACGCATCGCTTGGAGGTCATAGGTACTTTGTCTCTTTTATTGATAATTTATCTAGGCATTATTGGATATATCCCATGAGACAAAAATTTGAAGCCCTAGGTATGCTGGTGAAGTGGAAGGATATAATGGAGAAGCAGATTGGTAAAAAGATTAAGAAGCTACAAATTGATAATTTTGAAAGATACAAGAATCAATTCCTACGATTTGACTAGAATACTGGAATTGGTACTCAGTTTACAGATGGAATACATGAGTTGGTTAAGGAGATCAACCATTCCTTGCTGGAGAAGATTCGGTATTTGCTGTCTAATGCACAATAAAACAAATCGTTTTGGGCTGAGGTGATTGTATATGCTAGCTATCTCATAAATGGATTGTCATTGACTGTGATAGAAGGTAAAACTCCTCTGAAAGTTTGGTCTGAAAAAGCTGCTTAAGATCATGCTTTGCTGCGGGAATTTGAAAGTCTGGCCTACTTTAGTGCCAAAGATGGCAAGGTGAATCCGCGAGTAAAGAGGGTCGTGTTTTTAGGTGTCAAAAGAAATATGAAAGGCTACAGGTTGTGGGACCCTGAAAACAAAAAGATTATGTTGAGTCAGCATGTCACATTTGATAAGACTTCTTTGTTCAAGTGTACCGTCTCTCAGCAGGTGGAAAGGACGAAGACCAGGGATGTATCACAGTAGGTGGAGGTTGAAGCTACTCCACCAACTCTAGTTGGTTCGGTATCAGTGAGAACTTTACTGGATATGACACCGGGTGGACATCATGTAGCCAGTTTTGATGCTAAACAAGTTGAAGACATTAATGAGAATGTCAAATTATTTTCAGCTATTAGAACTAAGATAAATCCACGAAGGTGGGTGAAGAAGCCTGAATCTCAAGTTGGTGACCGCGACAAGCTCAAGTTAAAGGCCGTTGTTCTCTATGACGGTAGTAAGAAGGTTCATATGACTCAGCCAGTTCGGTTCGCTATTGAAGATTCAGTCACAGGTGCTTGAGCTCAGTAGAGCTCATTTCAATGAACTAAAGTTGGCTATAATGGTTTCTGTAGATATCATTTCAATCTACCATCTTCCTGTAATCAGAAAAATGTAACCTGAATCCTATTTCAATATATCCAGCATAATCTGAATCTATGTATCAGATCAGCTGCAACTGATCAGATTTCATATAGTCTTCTGTAGATATCGCATTATCTTCTTGGCAGTCTTCCAGTGATCAATCTCAGGATTGGTCAAGTATCTGTGAAGTTTCTTAATGGTATATACTATGTCTGGATGGGTACAAACTTGAGCATACATCAGATTTTCAATCGCCGATGCATATAGAATGTCTTTCATTTGCTCTTTCTGTAGGTTGTTCTTGGGGTATTGGAGTAGACTCAACTTATCTCTCTTAGTGACAGACGTATCACCCGAAGAGCAATTCTTCATGCCATATCTATCTAGCATCTTATCAATATATACCTTTTGTGATAAACCTAATATTTCACATGTCCTGTCACGTTGAATCTAGATGCCTATTACAAAAGAAGCGTCTCCAAGATCTTTCATCACAAAATTCTTTGAGAGAAAACTCTTGGTCTCAAGTAGAAGATCTATATCGTTAATTGTTAATAGAATGTCATCCACATATAGCACAAGAAATATAAGTCTACTCTCTTTAAATTTATGGTAAGTACATTGATCATCTATAATCTTCTTAAAACCAAAATATATTACGAAACTTTCGCTTTAAAACTTTATGGTTGCACCATACTGATTTCTTTCTCAATGCTATCATTAAGGATGGTAATCTTAGCATTTATTTGGTGTAACTCCAGGTCAAAATGAGCCACTAGTGCCATGATAATTCTAAAAGAATTCTTCATGAAAACTGGAGAGAAAATTTTCTTATAGTCAACGCCCTCTCTTTGAGTGAGTCCCTTTGTGACAAGATGTACCTAATACCTTTTGACATTGTCTTTCGAATCCCGCTTGATTTTGAATACTCATTTATAGCCAATCAGTTTCTTTCCTTTAAGCAACTCTACTGAATCCCAAACTTTATTGTCCTTCATGGATTTTAACTCATCTTTCATGGCATTTGACCACTTAGTGAAGTAAACGTTGAGTTTGACCTCATTCAAGGATATGGGGTCATTTTCTTACCATTTGTCAAATTTGTACTCTTGGAGATAAACTATATAATCATTTATAATGGCTGATCTCCTCTCCCTAATTGATCTCCTAGGCACTAGTGGTTGAGAATTTTTAGGTTTTACCTCATCAGTAGAATCTACTTCAGGATGAACAATTTATGTACCTTGTAAGGGTGCAACTGTATTTTCATTCTGAAGTGGAAAACTTCTTCATCATTTGAAACAGTTGTCATGGGTACAACAATATGTTTTTCTTCAAATGTGAAATCCTTATATAGTTGACTCCCACTGTTCTGAATATCCTCAAATAAAAATTTAGTATTATTCATCTTTATGTTTTTAGTGGAGGGACAGTAAAAACTAAATCCTTTATACCTCTCAAAATACCCTACGAATAAACAGCTAACTGTCCTTAAGTCCAGCTTCTTCTCATATGGTATATATGGCCGAGCTTCTGCTAGATAATCGCAAACATGTAAATGCCTAATACTCGGAGATTTCCCTCTCCATAACTTATATAGGGTTTTAATTATTGTTTTGAGGAGGTAGAGAACCGTCTTTAAGGCCTCACTCCATAATGAGTCTGGTAGAGAAGTGTGAGCTATCATACTCCTAACCATGTCCTGAAGTGTGCGGTTTCGTCTCTCAGCAACAACATTTTGACGAGATGTCATTGGCATGGTGTACTGAGCTACAATACCACACTCTTCCAGAAAATTGGTAAAAAGTCCTGGACATCTACTTGATTTCACGTTCCTGTCATAGTACTCACCACTACGGTCAGATCTCACGACTTTAATCTTTTTATTCTGTCGATTTTTAACTTCAGCTTTAAAAATTTTAATCATATCCAATGATTAGAATTTCTCATGAATCAAGTATAGGTAAAAAAAATGAGAGTAATCGTCCGTGAAAGTGATAAAGTATCTATGATCATTCCAAGAAGTTGTAGGGAATGAGCCACAAATGTCTGTATATACCAAATTTAAGACTCCTGAACTCCGTCTATCACCAAACTTCCTAGTGTTGGCTTGTTTGCCCTTCATACAATCTGTGCACTCTCCTAAGTTCGAGTAATCTAAAGGACCTATAGCTCCACTAGACACAAACCTTTGGATTCTCTCTTTCGAGATGTGTCCTAAATGCCTATACCATAGGCTGTAAGAGTTTTCTTTAATTAATGTTCGCTTAGTGCCTAGATTATTTACATACAAAGATTCAGAATATGAAGCATGGAGAGTCAATTTATATAAGTCATCAATCAAGAATCTTAGTACCATCAACTTTAGATTTAAAAATACTAAGCATTTTATTATCAAGAATGACTGTAAAACCTGATCTGTCTAACAATGAAATAGAAATATGATTCCATCTAAAAGGACGATACATATAAAGTCTCATCCAAATCTAAAACAAAAAAAAATCAGAATCTAATCTAAGCCTACAAACTCTAACAGCTTCAACTGCAACTTTATTTTCATCACCCATGTATCGTATCATTCAGCTGGGCTAGGCCTTCTTGGGTTTGAAACTTCCGCATGAATCGCTTGTGTGAATTATCAATCCACCATGTATGAAGTGACACTAAAGCTAAATTAATTTTAGAACAAACATAAATATGAGATACACCTGCTAAATAGCCATTTCTGGTACTTTATACAATCTTACTTGAGTTGGCTTATTTTCTTATAGAAGAACCATGCAATGACCTTAGGTTTCTTATCAAGCACTTTTGTCACTTAGGATCGGCTACTGTAGTGGTGTTTATATATATATATTTTAGTTTCACTTTTCCTTTTCTTATTAAAAGTATTACCCTGGATGCTAAGTGAGCATTTTCAGTCTTTTCTTGTTTCAATCTCTTTTCTTTTCAGAGACAGTGACTAATGAGCTCAGTAAGACTTCACTTTTTTTCTTTGAGCACTATAAGTAATCTTGAAAAGGATTATACTTTATAAGAAAAGAGATTATAATGAACTGCACTAGAATCTCTTCAGAGAGTTTCAATTTTAGTGTTTTTAGTTTAGAAACAAGATTGGACATTTTCATAATGTACTCTCTTATATTTTTTTTCCCGTTGTAGCGCATATTTATCAGCTTACTAAGAAGCGTGCCTCAACTTTATCCGATTTAAAAAACTAGCCGGCTACTTCAACTGAAAAACTTTAGCATTGACTTTATCAGGCATAGATCCTCTAATAGTTATACAAATAGTGTACTTTGTGACCATTAGACACATCTTGTTGGATCTCTCTCACTTATCATAATTGACTTTTTCTTAATTGAATTTTTGTTAGTGATAGTAGGGGTCCATTAGTTCTGAAGGTATAGTCTAAGTCTATGAATCCAAGAATGATCTTTTATTTTGTCTTACTACTTCTTAAAATTTCTACCATTCAATTTAGACTACATAAGCGTACAATTTCTCATCAATTTAACATAAACATTACATTTAACAAAATTCTACTGTAATAACCATAGAAATTGAATTTTAAAAAATGCAACTAGTTTAACCGATAAAGCTGTCGGCCAAACTTTCAGAACAAGTTGCATCTCTTTATACCAACATTGTACTGGCCCAATATAGATACCCTAAAATTTAGATCCTATGTAAGATAACAACATTTCTTTGAGCCGACTGTCCCTTTATAAGATTGGTCTCAAATTTTAAGTTATCTATATCGACCATATAATATATGTAATGACCCGTCATAATGACAACCTTTCTTTGGCCAATTTTCACACGAATAGGCCACACAAAGCTATGTATCTGTATTCTTGTTCCGCCGTCGGACTAGTTGATGAAGGTAATACAATATAGGCTTGTAGTGTGACAACCTTCTTTTGGGCCGATTACCACACACCAAGGCTCTCCCACTTGTATTACCCATATCAAGTATTCGACGTCATATATAATTCGGCCAAACAATAATCTTCCTTTGAACCGGTATTGTCCGCATGAGCTATATACACAATTAAATAAACTCTTTTATAAATTCTTTAATTTTAATCATGTATATATTTTTATCTGTGTGTTATCAACTGTAGTAATCATCAATATTCCTTATGCTAGAGCAATAAATATGATAAATATCTCTAAATATTTGAATCCTAAATAATTTTATAATCTTAATTAATTTATGAAACCCAAAATAATCAACCATTTTTTGTCGTTTAACAACCGCCGCCGACCCATGGCAGTCGGCGGCCACCGTGTGCTGCGAACGCATGCATGCACGCATGCATGCATGCAGCATCCCTGCAAGCCTGCATGCATGCGCATTCATTCTATTTCCTTTTTTTGGTCATACCTTAAGGGCCTGCATGCATGTAAGCACTGCATGCATGTGTCCGGCAACGCATTTTTTTTCCAAAAAAATATTTCTGGAATAATAACACACAGATTAAAAAAAAAATTAGAAAATATATACGTGTAAAATTTCATAAAATCATTCATTTTAAACTTTTAATTCAATATATAAGACACAAATATTTATTGAATCAAGAGAAGAACTATTCATGCTATTTATAAATCGAGATCGAAATTTCTGTTGATCATGATGATCTGATAAAGAGGTGGCTCTGATATCAATTATTGAATCTGATAATTATCCAAATAAGATCTCATATATGAAATAGCCTCTTTATCAAGATCAAAGGGAAGGAGAGTTTTAAGCATACCTTATTTCGTCATGAAAGAGATGCCGAAGGTCGCACGATCTCCAAGACGTGGAGTTGAGGAGTAGATTCTTCTCTCCAGCCACCATATTCTCTTCTTTATTCTTAGAGAAGATGAGAGGTCTTCAAGAGATAGAGAGAGAGAGAGAGAGAGAGAGAGAGAGGGAGAGAGATTAGGTCATTGTAGTGAAGAGAGAACCCTACCCATGATATGTACAACATCTCTAATTCAACTCATCATAGATTTAGGCCCTTGGTTGATAACACGAGTTCTACACGTGTAGATGAGTCCCACATTTTAATTTAAATGCACTCATGACTAAGTGTAATTGAAAATGTGTCTAGACTCGAACTATTTAGGCTTGATCAACTCTTTATTGGGTCAAACAACATAGGTTAAAATAGAAGGGTGCAAATATTCAATTGACTTGGTTATGCCCAAATTAAATTAGACTTTAGAATATAATAAGTCTAACATAAATTACCAGTAAAATTAATTTAATTGGAAATATTTATAATTCAATAAAGTTTCCCATCAAAGTTTCTTGTATGGTGAGTGCTATCACAATCAACCAAACAATCCATCTTTCAGCTTTATGCACATAAACCAAAATTATCTTGATGCTCCTGCTATATGCCCATGTTAGAACTATCAGGACATCATTAAGAAGAAACAAGCAGAATCCTAAATCATATGAATTATGGAGTCACTTATCTTCTCCTCTTTGTTTCCTTTCCTTCTCCTTTTCCCCCCCCTTCTTCTCTTTTATCATTAACTTATTTCTATAATTTAATATGCTCATATGAGTCAGAATATATGCAAATAAGTCGCCTTAACTTTGCCTTTTTGCACAAATGACCTAATATCAAAAGATTCCACCAAGCACATAGTGCTAACAATTCTAGATTCTTAAACAAACTATCATTATCAATTAAATACTTGTTGCACAAATAATTAAAGTTACTAATTATTTCATTAGCATGTGTAATAAAAGTCAAGGGTATTACACTGCAGGATGCTTTGTGTATCATGTTGCTGTTTATCCTTTTCATTTCCACATTTTATCAGAAGCTGCATACTGATAGTCTTTATGCCTAAATTTCTGCTTACAGGTATAAGGAGCTGGTGTTCTCGGTTTTCTTTTGGTAGAATTTTGCTTGGGTCAAATTTGAGGGGATATGCTGGTTGAAGTGCCTCAAGGTTGGTTCCCTTTTTGTTCAGTTATTTAACAGTAAACTTTTTTAAGCGTGATCTCGTGGAATTGCCATCAAATTTAATTCGATACTCTTTTTATGGAAGTTTAAATTGGATTCTCTTCGTTTATGAAAACTGAAATTACAGCTTCCCTATCAGCAAAATTTCTGTTGGCAAACTGTGTCAAGTACTGCCAGTGGCAAATGGGCATTATTCTGTTATATTGTAAAAGGGAGCATGCTACTGTTTCCTGTTTGGAGCCCTGTATTCAAGCAGAATACAAGTCAAAGAACCCAAGTGTAGCAACCAATCAGATTGAGAGATAAAGGAAAAATTAACTGCATAACATCAATGTTGTGGCTACAGGTGAATCTATGGCAATCTAGTCATTTTGATCAGCTTAAATGGCGCACTGACAGAACTGAAATTTAGTGTTGTATTCTGTTCTATTCTGGAAGCTCGGTTGAACAATTTTGATAAGCTGGACTTTTTATTTGCTGTCAAAACTTACGTAGCACATATACTTCTATCATAGAACCGTGTCGTAGTCGAAACTTGTCAGGCACGCGTGTCAGAAACACGTATCGTGTGTATTTTAAGAATTTGCCACGTATTTATGTGTCGTGTTCATTTCAACGTTGCCGTGTCCGTGCAACATAGGCCAAAACAAGTATAATGCCAGTTGGGCTCTGGCTGATGATATACTTTGGCTTTCTCTACTCTGATCATGAGGAAAGATAAAAGAAAGAGGTCAGATTTAAGGGGTTAAGTAGGAAAACTCTTTAGGACTCTGATACTGGGATTCATGGAAAGGTGAGTGATTCTTGTGACCTCAGTTTATTGTGAAACTTTCTCAATGTTTCCTCAAGGATACAAGTATTCATTGAACCATTTAAATCCTTGTCATCTCTTTTCCCTTGTACTTAGAGCTCTGCTAGTGTTTGTTGAATATCAAGTAGAAGAGTCTTTGCTTCATTATGCATTGCAAGGCGTCAACATATTGCTTCAGAGAGTTCCTGTGGTGCAAGGTTGGCAACCTGGGAACACACCAGACAATATTCTGAAGGTAGGGATTTATGGTGCTATGTTTGAAATTGATAGATTCAACATTAACAGGAACCTAATTTTATGGCAGAAAAGGGTGATGGAGGTGCCTGTGCAGTCAAATTTTTAAGAAGCCTTGAAGAGTGAGCTGGCAAAATTTGCAAGCATAACTAATGAGGATTTGAAAGAGATGGATTCTAAGGTTGAAAGCACATCCAATTATGTGTCATGTACAATGTGATAGATAGGATGGTGGTTAAAGAATCATATTCAAAGGTAAGAGACATTGCATGTGATGAAGAACCAATCAACAAGCTATACTTGAAGAGATTGTTACATATTTGTATGCTTGAAAGAAGGGAATGGGGTTGGAGCATTTGAGAATGTCTTTACTAGTATCATCAACAAGTTGTTGTCAATTGACATGAAGTTGGCTAACAAGGACAAGGTGGTTATGCTTCACAGAGCTCAGATTCTTGTGTCACAACAAATAGCAATAAAATATTTTTACATTCTAAATATTTTTTTTAACTATTTTTTAGATTTTACGTTTAAAAATTAAAATGTTTAATCATTGCAACGTTCAATATGTTAAGATTAAATGCCACACTTTTTTTAACTAACTTTTATTGTTGAGAAGGGAATAAGCAATAAAGCTATAGAAATTATGGGACTATCAAGAAGAAGCAATTATTTACCAAATTATATTCAAAACTCGAAACATTAATATTACGGTTCTACTCGATGTTTTACAAAGCTATACAATTAATAAAATTATGGTAAATTGCATATGATACCCATCATCTTTGATTTGTATGGAATTTATGCTCCCTAAACTATCTCATTGGCACCCAACACCCTTGCTTTCTGTACAACACTTCCCCATTTGTGTGTTTGATTAGTTCTGTTTGGTTCGGCTTTTTCAAGGACGGACGTAAGAATAGACTGGAAATTCTTGGTCTTCTGCTTCGTATCTTGGCTCTTACGGCTACATTTACGAGATCTCACTTCGAGAGGTATGCCACTATGATACGGATCAAAAGATGAATATATCATTTTGATCACATATCTGCTGATATTTTGAATATTAGTCGATCAGCTTATTATGCAATGTGGCAAACATTGGTCAATATGTATATTATCAATCCTATAGGTTTCATGTGAGAAAATGAGTTTAGGTTTAAAACCAATGCCCAATATCCGAAACCCAAGCTCTTGTTTTTAAGCCCCAAATACCCAATTTCCTCCACCTCTATCCTGCTATCTGCTTAATCCAATGACCAGCATTCAATGGCAACTTTCAAGGCAAATCACAATGACAACATTTTAAGCTATAACTTGATTTGGAAAGCCTAAAATTAAGATTTTGTTTGTGTATGTTTTTTATTTTTTTTATTTTAAATATGAGCTTAAGTTGATGCAAATTAAAGTTGGTTTATTTTTTTAGACACTATCTTCGCCCAAATTTAAGAAGAAAAGGTAAGAAAATCGTTTTTATTTTTATTTTTTGCTTGAGTTATCATTAAACTGTGTTTTTTTTTTAATTTTTTGAATGTGCATGTTTGAGTTGATTCAATACTAGATGGAATAACATTTAGCTCCATGAATGAGAAACTCTTAGTTTTGGTCAATGGGTAATTTCTTGGAGATGGCTTTCCTTTAATTTGCATTACTGGGCAGTTCCTTCAATTTTAGTCCTTTGTTGCCTATTATAATTTTTTTTCACTAGATAAGATGACATCTAGGAGGTTACAACCACCCTTAAGTTGTCAGTATCTATATACATGAAATATATATATATATATGGGGTTACTGTACCTCAGCCGGCAGGCTGAGAGAGTTCTCTCAGCCGGCGGACGTGGCAACATCACCGCCCCATATCTGTCATAAATTTTGGCGGACAAAATCCTGAAAAATCCCGCCTAATTTACTGTCAGTCACGTCAACTTTGTATTTTCCGAAAATACCCTCCCTCACAACTTTCTACCTTATGTAAAAAATTTGGCTTTCAAAAAAATTTACAGCTCTAAAATTTCAACCGGCGATTCTGATCCAATTAGTTATTTTCTTTCACAAATTTGATCCGTTTTTTAAAAAATATATTTGCAACCGATGGCGCCTAAGAAATCATCCGTCGAAAAAGGTACTACAAAAAATTATATTTTCAAAAAATTTTAGCGTTTGTGTATTTTAATAGTTTTAAATTTTTTCCAGATTTATTTCCGAGGTCGCAATTTTTTTATTTTTTTTTAAATCTTGGAACCATAGTCGCAATTGAGAAAGAGATTTTGAAACTTTAGATGACGAATAAATTTTTAAATTTATAAATTTTGTAACACGACGATAAAGGTCCTATTTTTTTCAATTTTTTTTTATTTCCTTCTATTTTTACTATGTCGCAGTATTTTCGAAAAAGTGATGTGCATACAATGCATGCGACCTCTGTCGCAGTTGATAAAATAATAGTTTCAGATTTGTGCGACTTTGGATTTTTTTTTTGGGACCTTTCCTTGTAGCCGAATGCGACGTTGGTCGCATTATATGAAACTTACTTTTTTTTTTCTTACATACTGACGACATGGGGTCGCAATTGTTTAAATATGAGTTGTCGTCTCTTGCGACCAAGGTCGCAGTGTATTTAACGTATTTGTTTTATCATACTTGGGTCGCAGTTGTTTCTGATTGCACTGTAGTCTTATGCGACCTTGGTCGCAGTGTCGAACCGGGTCGCAGTTGTTTCTGATTGCACTGTAGTCTTATGCGACCTTGGTCGCAGTGTCGACCCGGGTAGCATTTTTCTTATTGCACTGTAGTCTTATGCAACCTTGGTCGCAGTGCGTCTTGTGGTCGCAACTGTTTTTGATTGCACAGTAGTCTTTTGCGACCATGGTCGCAGTGTCGACCCTGGTCAGAGTTGTTTCTGATTGTACTGTAGTCTTATGCGACCTTGGTCGCAGTGTCGTCCCTGATACAAGTTTATGTTTGCAATGTATGACTGCGACCTTGGTCGCAGTTTATAAAAAAAATATGCTTTTTAAAAACATTGGTCGCAGTGTATGATTGCACTGTAGTCTTATGCGACACTGGTCGCAGTGTCGTCCGGGTGCAAGTTGTTTGTGTTTGCATTGTATGACTGCGAGCGAAGTCGCAGTTTATTAAAAACAAATACGACACATGAAATCTATAATACTCCTTTATTGAAGACTGCGACCTAAGTCGCAGTTATCCATATGTGAAGAAATCTATGTTACTCCTTACTAAAGACTGCGACTTAAGTCGCAGTTATCCGTATGTGAAGAAATCTATATTACTCCTTACCAAAGACTGCGACTTAAGTCGTAGTTACCCGTATGAGAAGAAAGCTATATTACTCCTTACAAAAGACTGCGACCTAAGACGCATACCCAAAAAAAGATTTCACAGCCGGAGATTATTTTCAAATAAGATTGCGACCGAATATTAAAACGGTCGCATTTCTGAAACTTTAAATCATTTGTTATAGGTCGCAGTACCTCATAGACTTAAAGAGAAAAATTCAATATTTAAGAAATTGTTTTTAAAAAAATGAAACAATTAAAACCTGTTGATCGGCATGCAAAGATGTCAACCCTTCAAGATTTTCAATATTCTGAGAGAAAGTAGAACCAGATGCAATATCTTCCATATTTAGATCGCCAGTAGACTGCTCAGACGTCGACATTAAATATTTTGGAGAAAAAATTGATCTGAAAAGATTTTATATTTTCAGAAAAAAGTTTATCGCAGGCTGAAAAGGAGAAACTAGATCTTTCAAAAAGAGGTAAGGAAATAGGGGGAAAAGTAATTTATATAGAATAACCTAAAACCTATAAAGAGCGGCAAAAAAAAGGAAAAAATAATAATAAACAATAAGGAAGGTTACCGAAAGAGTTGCTTTTCATAAGGGGTATTTGGTAATTTAACTTCTTCCTAAAAGCGTGCCGCAAGTCAGTGAAGTGACAAATTGAGCCACGTCACCGCAGGCTGAGAGAGTACTCTCAGCCCGCAGGCTGATATACATTTTTCTCTATATATATATATATATAGGGGTTACTGTACCTCAGCCTGCAGGCTGAGAGAGTTTATTAGCCGGCGGGACGTGGCTGAATATATGCCACATATCGGCCGCAGGCTGTTGGCGCTAAAAAAATCAAAAAATCCCGCCTAAACAATCGTGAAACAAATTGACAAAAATACCCCTTTTATATGACGACTGCGACTTCTAGCATTGAAAAGTAAAAAAATATTCCATGGTCCCAGACTTAATACAGAATAAAGAATACCGGAGGAAACATGCTATCGTATAGCAATGCGTCCTCCTTCCAAAATTGTATACTCATATTCGCGGTACTGCGATCATAGTCGCAGTACATGGTCGCATAATATATGTAAAAAAACAAATTTAATTGTTCATAGGAGTATCAGGCAAACATTCAGAAATTATACGAAGGACAGTATTTGATGACTAACAGCTGACAATTTATGGTCGCAGTTACTTAATCATTTATCAGTTCCTAATGCGACTATGGTCGCAATAATGAACTGTTTTGGAGTTCAAAGTAATTTAAAATTATAGTGTATTAACTTTTAAACTGTTTTGGATAACTGAACAGTCACGTAGGAAGTATACAATTTTTGAAAAAGGTAGAAAATATATTTGAGAGATATTCACGTGGTCCGAGATCTTAAACCTTTTAGAATTCCGGGATTAAAAATATATAAAGGGTCATGAGCAAAGGATTAAAAACATACTAAGTTATTTTTGCTCAAACTCGTTACTCTCACTGTTCGGAAAATAGATTCAAAAAATGTCTTCACCACCGTCTTCACCGGAAAGAAGCCAATCATCTAAAGATGATTGGATGTTTAGTTCTGAACCGATGTCTCGCTACGGGTCAGAATCTGAGCTTGATACAGACGACCCGTTCTGGGAGTTCATTGATGAACCAAAACACAAACATGAAGAGGAAGAAAGCGAAGAGGAGAATGTCGCTGAAGAGGAGGAAGAGACGGAAAGCGATACAGAAGACGAAAGCATGAATCTTGATGACGAATCTGATTACGATGGTGATGACGAGGATTAGAAGTTTAAAAATTTGTATTTTGTATTCTTTTTAAATATATATAAATCTGTTTTCTAAAGTTAATTGTGTGAATTACATTTTTTACTACTATGTCTTGGTTGAAATGCTGTACAATTGTTACAAACTCTCATTTTAAATATTTTACGCTAAAAGAATATACTGCGACCATGGACGCAGTTAATAATTATATTACTTCACCCGTATATAATTTTTAAAATGAAAGGTTGCGACTTTGGTCGCAGTTGCAGGATGCAGACTTAATAAAATAAACTGCGACCTTGGTCGCAGTTGCTGGTCTTTAGTCTTAATCAACAACAACACTGCTATCTTGGTCGCAGTTGCTAACCGTAGTCTTAATAAAATACAATGCGACCTTGGTCGCAGTTGCTGGTTTTTGGACTTAATAAAATACACTGCGACCTTGGTCGCATTCGCTGGTCTTTATTTTTAATCAACAACAACACTGCGACCTTGGTCGCAGTTGCTGGCCGCAGTCTTAAAAAAATAATCTGCGACCTTGGTCGCAGTTGCTGGTCTTTAGTCTTAATCAACAACAATGCTGCGACGAGGTGACACGTCACCGCAGAAGTTGCTTAGTCGAAGTCTTTAGTCGCAGTGTCGACCCTGGTCGCAGTTGTTTCTGTTTGCAATATAGTCTTATGCGACCTTGGTCACAGTGTCGTCTCTGGTCCAAGTTGTTTTGTTTGCAATGCATGACTGCGACCAAGGTCGTAGTTTATTAAAAAACAAATATGATTTTTATTTATGTCCAGGCATTTATCTCCAGGCATGTGAAAATGATACAAAACGCTCTCTTATACAATAAGATTGAGTGTTACAATACAGCAGTACAAAGAAGACTAAACATCAAAAGAGCCCTTATTGACTAAGAGCAGTGGTGTTATTGAGGTCTGGTGGCAGCAGAATCCTCCGATTCCACCTGACCCTCCAAAGTGGCGGGATACGATCCTTCGTTGATGAACATCTCTTCCACCAGAAGGTTATCCAGTGCTACCCACCACTATATCCACCACATCTCCCGCCGCCATACCCACTCTGACCATCCCGTACCAGCAAGCTTGACTGGTGCATCAAGTCCGAGGAGATCTTGGTGAGGGTTAAGTCCTCGTCAGGGATCATGACTTCTTCCCTTGTGAACGACGAGGACTATGACTTCTTCCCTTGTGGACGATGAGGTCTATGACTTCTTCCCTTGTGGACGAACATCGATCAAGTTCGTCCATAGGGTCATCTTCATCCATGGAGGCAGTCCCCTGTTAGAGACTCTGAAGAAGGCGAAAATTCTCAGAGCAATTGCTCTCGAAAGAAAACAGTCTAATTATGGGAGAGGGTGAGCCCTATTTATAGGCAGCCCATAATAACCATAATTAATGGTTCATTAATTAGAACCGTCGGCCTTAATGATCGCACGACTATCGAAGTCCAATGGAAGGCTGACGCGTGGAGTGTCGTTTCAAGAAGCGTCAAAGACGCTGGTCTACAACCGCCAGCACCGGTTTGGCATTAAAAGACATTAACGCCTAAACCCAATGAAGAGCCGACGCGTGGACAACCGCTTCGGGAAACAACGAATGGTGCGGGTTCGTCAACGTAGACTTGACGTTTAAAGATCTCATAAAATCTTTATGACAGGCCGCGTCTTTCGGAGTGACTCCAAGTCGCGTCCCCTCAGCAAACTTTTCATTTTTCATTTAGATTCAAAAAATGACTTAATCCAAAACAACAACACGGCGACCTTAGTCGCAGTTGCTGGCGGCAGTCTTAATCCAAAACAACACTGCGACCTTGGTCGCTATGCATGTTAATATAAAGGAAACACTTACTTAACGTACTGCGACCTAAGTCACAGTCCATGTAATGCAACCCTAAATTGCAGTTGCTGGCCATCTTTATCAATAACAACACTGCGACCTTGGTCGCAATTAACTATGTACACTGCGACCAAAGTCTCTGACTAAGGTCGCAGTTTAAATGTACACTGCGACCAAAAACTCTGACTACATTATATACAAAAAAAATTAAACTATAGTAGAAATTTATCGCAGGCTGAAAAAATTGATCTGAAAAGATTTTATATTTTCAGAAAAAATTTTATCACAAGCTGAAAAGGATAAACTAGATCTTTCAAAAAAGAGGTAAAGAAATAGGGCGAAAAGTAATTTATATAAAATAACCTAAATCCTATAAAGAGCGGCAAAAAAAGGGGGAAAAAATAATAATAAACAATAAGGAAAGTTATCGAAAGGGGTATTTAGTAATTTAACTTCTTTCTAAAAGCGGGCCGCAAGTCAGTGAGGTAACAAATTGAGCCACGTCACCGCAGGCTGAGAGAGTACTCTCAGCCCGCAGGCTGATATATATAGAGAAAAATGTATATCAACAAGTTATTAGTTTATCGACTTCAGCGGCATTGATTTCAATGGGAAAGTCATTGTTCTTGGGTCTGAAAATTTTCTGAAGATGTTGGCATAAAAACAGTATGCTCCCTTTTCCACTAAGATTGATTATAAATGTTTCTAAACTTCCTGCATGATAACCTTTCGTTTCTTGTCAATACCTCTCATATCGATTCATATTCAAGAAATTTCTTGGCGATAAATTCATGAATCAGATTGGTTTAGACATCAAACTTAAGTTTCTCTATTTGTATTACTGGAGTATAAAATATTAAAAAATGAAAGAAAAAAAAGGAAGAGGAAAAATGAAAAATCATGATCATTACTTAGTAGGAGGTTCAACAGGGTCATCATGCTCTCTCACATCAGAATCTACACCATCTTCACTCTAACAAAAATTTAACATGCATATGACTTTATTTATGGGTTTGGCAAGTTGTAGCATGCAAAACATGATGGTTAAATAACACTTTTAAAAGATGACATGTTGCAACTACAAGATAAATCAAGTGAAGAAACTCGAGGAGAAAGTGAGTTTAGAGATAAAAGCATTCTTTGATCAAATGTATTATTTTTTAATAATTGATCAAATATGAGGGTGGGAGCTTTGTGCATTGTATGAAATTTATATTTTCAAAGAATTTGTAAATATAATATCGTTTTATTATTGAAGCAATAGCAGATTCTACTCTTTCGTCCAAAACCGAGAGAGAGAGAGAGAGAGAGAGAGAGAGAGAGAGAGAGAGAGAGAGAGAGAGAGTATAAGTGGGAAAAAAGGGCATCCAACCATACGCATGTACATATGTTGTCCCAAATACAACCTTTCATGTAATAAAATTCTTAAACCAATAAGAAGACGTTAATTGACATAAGTTTGTCAAAGACGTATACCAAACATGGCACAATATTCAAGTTTCAACCTTTCACTTTAACTTTCAAGTTTCAACATAACCCAAAATGAAATGGTTCAGCCTAAGCTAAAATGTTTCAACCTAACCCCCTAAACTACTAAAAGCCTAAAAAAGTCAATCTTCTTGTTCTTCATTTCACTAAGAGATATATCCATGAGTTCATTGTCATTCCCATCATTTTCATCAAAATCAAATTCCTCGTCATCATCAATGATTTGAAGTGTCTTTCCTTCCTTTAATTCAAAATCTTGGATATAGGTTAGTCAACACTTAATGAATTGCACAACTATGCTGTTTATATACTTATTTGTAGGGAGAGAGAGAAGAGATGAAAGCTTGATAAAGCTTGTGGAATCCAACTTGGATTCGGACTTCGTGGGATTGTGTGTATCAGAGCATCCCAGGTTCATGGGATCGTGTGTTGATTCCAAAGGCATCAGTTGCTGTTATGCGGAGATTGTGTGTCAATCTCGAAGCAGCCTTGGGACTATTTGGAGGATCGTGTGTCGATCTCAAAACAGCGTGTGAATTACTCGAGGAATCAATTCCGAGGAGTAGATTGCTTCAGAAATTCTTCCAGGGTTTCGCGGGAAGTAAAGATTCTATCTTTATCCAGTTTGTTTTATCTAACTCCATTTGTTTCCGTATAGCTTTGAGGAATTAGTTGAGAAGATGGCTGGAGAGAGTACATCAGCGATAAAATCTATGAATCCACATCCATTGAGGATTGATGTGGTGAAATTCGACGACAGGAACAACTTCAGAATGTGGAGACGTGAGGTGATGGATGCGCTGATGGCATCAAACCTCGAAGACACTCTACGGTTGGAGAAGAAGCGCGAATCAACTACTGAAGAAGATAGGGACAAGATGAACCAGACAGCGTGTGGCTTGATCAGGTCATGTTTGACACAAGACATCAAGTATCATGTGTTGCACGAAACATTTGCGAGGCAGCTGTGGGAGATCCTGGAGAAGAAGTATCTGACGAAAAGCGTCGAATCGTGGTTGCAGTTGAAGGGTAAGCTTTATCATTTTCAGATAAATAGAGGATGCTCCATTGACGAACACATGAATAGCTACACAAAATTTCTTACAGATCTGGTTAATGTGGATGTGGAGATCGATGAAGAGGATAAGCCGGTAATTCTATTGAATTCTCTTCCTCAAGAAGAGTATGAGACCTTTGCTTTTATATTGATCAATGGAAAAAAATTCCTTAACTACGGCGAGGTGTCTGCTGCTCTTGTGAGTTATGAAGCAAAGAGACAGGACATACTGTCTTCTTCGGGGAGCACAACAGCAGAGACATTGACGGTAAGAGGCAGGAGTTTCAATAGGAAGGGAAGAGGTGATCAAGAAAGATCAAAGTTCAGATCAGGCTTCAGAGATTTAAAGAGGAATTAGTGCGCCTTATGTAAGGAGGTAGGGTGCTGGAAAGTTGATTGTCCGAAGGTCAAAGATAAGAAGAAGGAGCCAATGACCGAAGCACATCTCGCACAGGTGGTCAGTACTCAAACCCGTACTTCACAGGCAGATGGATCAGATTCAGACTCATCGTTATTCTCTTTCTCTGTTACTACTCCTGATTTCTCAGATAATTCTGAGTAGATCTTAGATACAGGAGCTACCTATCATGTGTGCCCTAACAAGGACTGGTTTTCTAGCTTTGAGAAACTAGATGGATGTTCTATTGTCATGGGTGATGATCATCTATGTAATATAGAAGGAATGGGTATAGTCCGTATCAAGATGGTTGATGGATTGTACGAGAACTGAAGGAGATGAGGTATGTACCTCAACTCAAAAGGAATTTTATCTCTGTTGGTGCTTTGAAAATGTTAGGTCTTATGGTATCTATATGAGATGGTGTTCTCAAGATGACCAAAGGTTCAATGGTGGTTACGAGGGGCATCCGTTGGTACAATCTCTACTACCTGAAGGGTAGTACAGTTACAGGTCAGGTGGAGACTTCTATTTCTTCAGATAATGTTTGCATACAGGTCTGACAAATGAAGGCTGGACACGGAGGTAAAAAGTCTTTGCAAGCTCCAGCAAAGAAGGGATCATTGAAAGGTACTGTTACCTGCAATTTAGAATTGGGTGAATACGGCGTTCTGAATAAGAAGAAGGTAAAATTCAGCACCAGTACTCACCATTCAGAAGGCCTTCTTGATTGTGTTCACGTAAGCGTTTGGAGACCTGCTAAGACTGCATCGCTTGGAGGTCACAGGTACTTTGTCTCTTTTATTGATAATTTATCTAGGCATTGTTAGATATATCCCATGAGACAAAGGTGTGAAGCCCTAGATATATTGGTGAAGTAGAAGGAAATAATGGAGAAGCAGACTGGTAGGAAGATTAAGGAGCTACAAATTGGTAATGTTGAAAGATACATGGACCAATTCCTACAATTTGGCCAGAATAATGGCATTGGTACTCACTTCACAGATAGAATACATGGGTTGGCTAAGGAGATAAACCGTTCCTTACTGGAGAAGGTTCGGTGGTTATTGTCTAATGCATGATTAGACAAATTATTTTGGGCTGAGGCGATTCTGTATGCTAGCCATCTTATAAATAGATTGTCATCGACTGCGATAGAAGGTAAAGCTCCACTGGAAGTTTGGTCTAAGAAAACTACTCAAGGTCATGGTTTTCTGTGGAAATTTGGAAGTCCTGCCTACTTTAGTGCCAAAGATGGCATGGTGAATCCGCGAGCAAAGAAGTTTGTGTTTTGGGTATCAACAGAAATATGAAAGGCTACAGGTTATGGGACGCTGAAAACAAGAAGATCGTGTTGAGTCTGAATGTCATGTTTGATAAGACTTCAGTGTCGAAGTCTACCGTCTCTCAGCAGGTGGAAAGGATGAAGACCAAGGAAGCATCACAGCGGGTGGAGGTTGATGCTACTCACCATCTCTAGTTGGTTCGGTATCAGTGAAGATTTCACCGAATGTGACACCGGGTGGAGATCATGTAGTCAGGGTTGATACTGAATAGGTTGAAGACATTGACGAGAATTTCGAAATGTTTGCAGCCATTGGAACCAAGATAAAACCACAAAAGTGGGTGAAGAAGCATGAATCTCAAGCTTGTGACCGCGACAAGCTCAAGTTGAAGGTTGTTGTTCTCCATGACAGTAGTGAGGAGGTTCATATGACTCAGGCAGATAGGTTCGCTCCCGAAGATTCAGTCACAGGTGCTTGAGCTCGGTAGAGCTCATTTCAATGAACTACAGTTGGCTTGATCCCTTAGGCAAGGTACGTAGGCAGCGGCTGTAAAGGCGCAGCCACATTTGGTGATGCAACCCATATGAAGTTATTTGAGTTCTCAAGAAGCTGATTGGGACTTCACGTAGAGGTGAAGAGTTGAACTTCACGTAGAGGTGAAGCATTGTGATCTTGAAGAACAGTTGATCTTCTGTTGAGAAGATGTTAAGCTTGCATAAGGGGGTGTGCATCTAGTTTATTGAAGCCGATGATGGTGTTTAATGTGTGATTAGTCTCTAAAACTGCATATTTCACCACATCTTCACAATTATTTCATATTAAATTCTACTAATAAACACTTCTCTTACTTGTTTCTAGGTCCATGGTGTGCAATGAAGAAGAAGACCCTAAATCACTATTTAATGGGTGATTAAAGGTCTAAAATATAGCCATTGACTTTGGAGAGCTGATTCGTCAATACCAGGTGCCCAAAACTATAAACCGGGATTTTCATCTGACAGGCGACAGACGGGACAGCGCGCGGTGCAAGGCACCGCGCGCGCGGCCCTAGTAGGGCCGTGGAAACGCGGCCGTACTGGCGCGGCTACGCCCGTGCTTCTGGCCAGCTGTTGCCAGCCTGAGCCCCCTTCCCTCGTGCCTATAAAACCCCCCTGGGTTCTGTATTGGGAGATATACAGAGTTTATGGTAGTTTTCATCTCCACTTTGTAGTTTAGGGTAGTTTAGACTAGTGTTCTTCTTCTTCTTCTTCTTCCTTTGTATTTTTCATTTCTTATAGATCTTATAATAGGGAGAGAGAGTGGTACATGTTGGGAAGCAAGAGTGCTTGTAATAGAAGGTGACAATCTATGAAAAGTGCTCTCTTAACTTATCTTTGTTTTCTTCTCTCTAATCCATTTTATATGTGTAGATAATTTTTCTCTCATGGCAACTAACTACTAACCACTAACTAGTGTAACTTCTTATTTGATAATCCACATGAATCTAATAGCCTATACTTGGCCTTGCTCTTGCAAGAGCCATTGATGGCTCATGATGATGGATCTAACACTCTAACATCTAAATCTCTAACAAGCTAACATTACTTTATTTCATGCTTGCTCTTATTGAGTTTTGATGATTTGAGTGTAGCTTGCACTTATTGGTTGAATTTGGATGTGAAAGTTAACATATGAGCCATGCTTTGAAAAGCTCTTGAACCAAGGACTTGTGATGGCCAATGATACATGTGAGGCAACTATCACTAAGAGGTTAGCATGTTGGTTGAGTTATTAGTAGTTAGTAGCCATGAGTTTTCTTTATCTTTTTACTTTATTTTAGAAATATATCAAAAATCACAAATATCTTATCTTCTATGTTTCCCACTTCTTTTTATTTCATCGTACTATTCTCTTACCATTCTTTGTTTTCTTTTCTTTTGATTCTTTAAAATATTGAAGAACTTTTAACACACACGTGAATCAACCGGTAAAACTTCTATCGCCTCTCGTCCCTGTGGATTCGACTCGTTTTAGCCTCTATGCTATAACGGAAGTATCGAGGAAGCCATAGCACACACTTTAAATCTTGATTTCAAAACATACACTTTTTGTGCGCGGTTTTCCCCCGATCAAATTTTGGCGCCGTTGCCGGGGATGGGAACGGTTTGATTTCACATTTTTGTTAACTTTTCTTCTTTGTTTTTGGTGTGCAGGTCAAATTTTTTTAACATTGCAGAAGTACACACTTGCTCTTGTGTGACTGGGTAAATTTTTATATATTCTTATTTTCTACTACTAGTTTTTGTTTATATTACCTGTACACTGTAATAATTTTAAGAACTAAAATACAGAAATTGGATACTTTAAAATGGTTTAGACATTTGCATCTATGCACGTGTCAATTTTCATTCCAATATACTGTATTTTGTTCTTATGTTGTTGTGATATTGGCAGAAGTGTACACATTGCATTGCATATAGTTAGGACAAATACATAGGTGATTTATTCTCTTGTGTGTTCATTCTTATCTATATTGCACACTTGCACGAATTGAACTTAAGGGCAAAACCCAATACAACATAAGTCATTACCCTCCCTTGGTCCAAAAATCACCTCCTCACTCACACAACCCAAACCTAAATAAAAATTGCTAGACGTGGCCCCTAGGGACATCTCGGACTCATTTAAGATATTGACTTAAGGGGAAAGTTGTTAGAAGTTGACTCTTGTCAAATCGATGTCTAAGGTTGGGGATTGAGAGGCGAAACCTCGAAGAACAGTGGTTTGGCATAATTAAGCCCGTTGCTCCAGCACGGATACCTCCCACTGATCTTGTCCCTACCTGGCTGATTAACTCGTGGTCAGATTATGACAATATACCCCCCGTGGACAGTCTAACCAGTTAGGAGTCGTCTATGTCTAAGCCAACCCTAGCATAGGCTTGTTTTCTTTTTCTTTTTCTTTATTTGTTTGTTTGTTTATTTGTTTGTTTTCTTTCTTTTTTGTAAATTGTGATATGGATTTCAGCAATAATAATTCTTTCAATAATAATATGAATCCATATTTCACCCCGAACTCATTTGACTCGGATAACTCCAACCTGGCTATGTATAACATGAACCAACCACATATGCCGATTTGGGATTATTCAACTTAATATGTCCCATATTCCCAATCCTATGAGTATAATTTTCAAAATAATATCAACTCTTCACAGAGTCAATGGGGATTTACCTCCCCCGAGTAAAATTTTCAACCACCTTGTCTACAGTATTCATTCCCCGATTCGGCTTCATATCCTCCTTTTCATGTTCTACCAACTGAGGAAAAATCCAATTTGGAAAGGAGTATGGAAGCCATGCTTGAGTCCCAACAACAAATGTAAAATTTGCTCCATTCACAATTCTTCCCAAATCAAACTCCATATACTCCTTTTCTAGAACATCAAATTGAAGAAGAATCTGAGGTAAAAGAGCGTTTGGAAGTCTTTTGTGAAAAATTGCAACGATTTCAAAATATGTTGGACTCATCATCTCAACAAAATTTTTAAGGGTCCTACTCATCTTTTCCAGTCTCACCGAATCAAAATGAACAACCATCAATACTGGACTTGAGTATAGAACCCTTGCGTGAGTCTGAGCAACACTCGTAAAATCTAATGGACTCACAATTTCACCACAATTTTCAAAATCAACTTCCATACTCACCTTTTCAAGAAGAACCAATTGCAAAAAATATGAAAGACATGATTATGACTCCAAATTCTGTTACCTGGCCTATCAGTAGGTTACTCATTAATGAGCGAATTGATCAATGAGAGCGAGGAAAGTCTTTCTTGTCGATCTTTGACCGATCCTCATATCCCTAACTCTACTAATTAGACCCAAGAATCATGTCATTTTAGAAATCCAGTTTCAATTTCACCATACCAATCTGAACTTGACCAACATCAACCTCTTGACATTTTGACAAGTTATCCTTTTCCTGAAATTGAACTTGAGCTTGAAAGTGATCCTGAACCTCATGTTGGTGATTCTATTTTACTTTTTGATTCAATAATGACTCTAGTATCTTTACCAGATTGTTTCTTTATTTCGGAGTCAACATTGAATCCTGTATCAGTATACTATGAAATTGATTTACCAATATCTTATGATCACACTTCATTAATGGGAAAAGTGTGTGAACATCAATTCTTTGGTTTGGACCCTATTTTTGAACCAATTTCAACTCTCATTGTTGATTCTCGACTTGATCTGAGTCAAATTCCCGAGTCGGTATCAGTTTTTATTCCTGATCCATTTGAGTCCAAATCTATCATCTCCCAAAATTATATTTCATTGTTGGACAAGGATGTTGAAGAAAATGACTCAGTAATTATTTTTAGAAATTGAAAATTAGATGGGGATAAGTTTTTAAATAAGACCATTCAGTCAATCATTCTTTTACTGGGTCGCATTAAAGAGGTCACTGGTGGGTTTCTGCAAGATCCACGATATCTTAATTGGGTAGCAACGCTTGGTCTAATCAGATCACCACCGGACCACCACTATGAGGTAATCTTCCTTCTCTCTCCATTTGTTTCATGTATATACATATTCACGATGCATTGAGGACAATGCATGAGATAAGTGTGGGGGAGGGTTTACTAACATAGTTAGTTTTACATTTTCTTTCTTTTACACTTCTTTTTTAGGAACTTTTTAAATTTTTCTTTTATATAAAAACTCTCTTCTTTTTCTTTTTACAAAACTTTTTCAAATAAGATAAATAGTTTTGATTTATTTTTAAGAAAATTAAGATTATCTTAGGAATTAGGAAGACCTAAAATTATGAAATTTTAAACTGAGTCAAAATAATAGATCTTGTTTAAATTTTAGGATAAAAAAGTAAGATTTGAAAGATAATTTGATCTTGAATTTTTTACCTTAGATTTATGCACTTCACACTTACACAATTTTTGAGATTAAAACAAAGACTGAAAATGCCATTAAAAAATATATATTTAAAAAAATTAAAAATCACTTATTGAAGTTAGGTAATTATGCCTCAGGAAGCATGATTATTCACACCTAAAATGGTGAATAAAAATAAAAATAATCCCTTTTAGTTTTTTGGCCTTGTTTACTCGAGTCCTTAACTCCAAGGGATGCTTTCTCATCTTGTGCCTTAAAATCTAGTTTGGGAGTCACCGGCTAAAGGCTCACTACACGGATAAATAAGAAAGCCTAAGAAAACTAAGGGAAGGAAAAAAAAGAGAAAAAATAATTATACAAAAATCAATAGCATAAAAGTTTGAGTCGATATCCCAAAAATCTTCACAGTTCACAAAGTACATATTTTTCTAAGAGTTTTATGAAAGGTCAAATAATCAATATAATTTTAAATTCTTACATTTAATTTATAATAAGATTTTGCACTTCGACTTAGTTTAAGGAAGAATAATTTCTGGTTAACCTATGACCTTGGATCACTTATATTTTCGCAAAAATATTTTAACACTTTTCTCTATTTCAAAATGTGTTTTCAAAACACTAACATTTGATTTCTTTCTTTATGGATTTTGTAGGTGTAATCTGCTGAAAACTCTCAGGAGACAAAACTCCTCCTCTAGGGGAAACCTAGAGGTTTAATGGCTTGTTGCACATGCTCAGTAAAATCGCGTCACCTGCGAAAGTGATGTCATAATTCCTTTAGTTTTTGTTTACTCGGGACGAGCAAAAGATAAGCGTGGAGGTGTGATTAGTCTCTAAAACTGCATATTTCATACCACATCTTAACAATTATTTCATATTAAATTCTGCTAGTAAACATCTCTCTTGTATGTTTCTATGTCTATGGTGTGCAATGAAGAAAAAGACCCTAAATCATCATTTAGTGGGTGATTAAAGGCCTAAAATATATCCATTGACTTTGAAGAGCTGAGTCGTTAAAACCAGGAGCCCAAAACCAGAAACCGGGATTTTCACCTGACAGGGGACAAATGAGACAGTGCGCGGCCCTAGTAGGGCCGCGTTTTCGGGGCTGTATGGGCGCGGGTGCGCCCGTGCTTCTGGCCAGCTGTTGCCTGCCTGGCCCCCCTTCCCTGGTGCCTATAAAAACCCCTGGGTTCTGTATTAGGAGATATGCAGAGACTAGGTTAGTTTTCATCTCCATTTTGTAGTTTAGGATAGTTTAGCTTAGTGTTCTTCTTCTTCCTCCTTTGTATTTTCTATTTCTTGTAGATCTTGTAATAGGGAGAGAGAGTGGTACATGTTGGAAAGTAAGAGTGCTTGTAATAGAAGGTGACAATTTATGAAAGGTGCTTTCTTAACTTATCTTTGTTTTCTTCTCTCTAATCCTTTTACATGTGTAGCTAATTTTTCTCTTATGGCAACTAACTACTAACCACTAACTAGTCTAACTTCTTATTTAATAATCCACATGAATCTAATGGCCTCTAATTGGGCTTGCTCTTGCAAGAGCCATTGATGGCTCATGATGATGGATCTAACACTCTAACATCTAAATCTCTAATAAGTTAACATTACTTTATTTCATGCTTGCTCTTATTGGGTTTTGATGATTTAAGTGTAGGTTGCACTTGTTGGTTGAATTTGGATGTGAAAATTAACATATGAGCCATGCTTTGAAAAGCTCTTGAACCAAGGACTAGTGATGGTCAATAATACATGTGAGGCAACTATCACTAGAGGTTAGCATGTTGGTGGAGTCATTAGTAGTTAGTAGCCATGGGTTTTCTTTATCTTTTTATTTTGTTTTAGAAATATATTAAAAACCACAAACATCTTATCTTCTATATTTGCCACTTCTTCATAATTCACCGTACTCTTCTCTTACCATTCTTTGTTTTTTTTTTTATTCTTTAAAACATTGAAGAACTTTTAACACACAACGTGAATCAACCGGTAAAGCTTCTATCGCCTCTCGTCCCTGTGGATTCGACTCGTTTTAGTCTATGCTATAACGGAAGTATCGAGGAAACCAAAGCACACACACACTTTAAATCTTGATTTTAAAACATACACTTTTTGTGCGCGATTTTTTCCCGATCAGTGTGCTTTACTTAGATTTGGTTGGACCGCCTCGAAGACATGTGGACTGGAAAGAGCCAGTCAGTTGGAAAGTCAGTGTTGACTCATGATGGGTTCTTCTTGAGGTCATTTGGAATAGAGTTCCATGAAGTTGCTGAGTGGGAGACGCGTTCGTTGGTCGGCTCGTATGGTATTTTTCTACAGGTGAAGTGATGAAAACGCATGTATGGTACATTCCGGTTAGATAGCTGAGCTGAAATTGGAAGCTTACAATTTATATTGGAGTTTGGTGAAAGTTGCAGGTGGCAATGATAAACTCAGTTTGGATCTAGTAAGATCAATGGAAATCAAGTACGTGTACTGGCGATTCGTTTGAAGGAATAGGTTTCGTCTGTTGGCCAAGTCGAGATCGTGTGTCGATTTCGTTCGGAACGCTCAAGCCGAGATCATATGTCGATTTCACCGAGATCGTATGTCAATTTCACCAGGTGTTCATTGGATTTCGGCTCAGATTTATGGAAAATTGTAGGGAGAGAGAGAGAAGATGAAAGCTTGATAAAGCTTGTGGAATTCAACTTGGATTCGGACTTCGTTTCTGAAAAGGAGTCGGATCCAATTGGAATTTTCCTAACGGGTGATTTACTTCTCCTTTTAGGATTTGAATTCTTTTTAGGATTTGAATCCTTTTAGGATTTGGATTCTTTTTCTGAGTTGGGGTCAAATTCAATTGGGGTTTTCTAAAACCCTAGGACTTTATGGTTATAAATAAGCGATAGAGCCCTCATGTATTGTATCCCACTGAAAACCTCCCTTGGAAATTCCTTAAAGAAAGGAATAAGTTGTAATTGATTGTTGACTCAATAAAATCTCTCTCCCTTACCCCGAGAAATTAGGCAAATTGCTGAACCTCATTAAATACTGTGTTAATTTGTTTTCTCCATTGTTTCTCTGTTCTTGTCGTGTTAGTACATCTCCGGCTGCATCTGTTTCCGTCTGATTGGTGGATTCCTCAGAGAGGTTGTTGTCAAGGGCGCGCGCAACATTAGTTTGGTTATTAGGATCTACCATTTGGTTCTTATTTGATGCACAATCAATATTTTCATTTGTTGCTTCATTCTCTTCTCGAATTATATCAAATGGTGCAACTTCAAAGCATAATCTATCATGTTCCACTATGTGAGCATCCCCTCTTTCAACATTTTCATTCTCATTGGCTGCAATCCGTTCATCATCTGACTCCATGTGATCAACAAACGATATGGGCAATAGTTTTCTTTTTCATGCTCCTCGTTTTTAGCCTCATATTGTACATGAAGTACACAAGAGAATGTATGGGCTTGTCATTTTAAACAAAATTTATTATTAAACGTTAAACACTAATAAGTTTACATTCTATATTTTATGTATAATGCTAGAAGAGAATTATGTTTTCCACTCACTTGTTCAAAAGTGCTCCAGTTTCTTTTGCAACTGGTGGAGCTGCATGAGAGATTCAAGACTCTAATTCCAAACTTTGTCAACTCAAGACATTTGCTAGCTCCAACACGAGACCACCAATCAACTACATAACATATATGAATTATTGGAAAATGAAGACATTTGCAGCTACATCATAAACTTTTATAATGCAAACATGCAATTAAAAATGCATGCATACAAGCCATCTTTCACCTCTTGCACATTGGAAAAAATCTCGTCATCCATATCTCAAGTGGGGCTTAGTGGTCACATGAAGAGGGTGATAAAGTTGGTCATTCCATTTTTCTTAAATTTTTTTGCCATATTGGCATGTATTTCTTCTTGATGGTGCCACATTCAAAACCAAATGCGATATTTTCTTTGGCTAAATCCATCGTTTCATAAATAAATCCCATAGTCGATTTCTCTTCGGGTCCACTTCCATTCCTCTACACTTATGCAAGTGAAGTGTGGTTTTTTTACTTTATATGCAACTTGTGGCCAAATTGTTGGATCATACAAAATTGTGTCTTGTGCCTTCATATGCACCGCCTTCTTTATCAAAGTAGAAAACTATTTTTTTGTGAACAATGGCCCCTTTTGCTTGTAAATAGTTGCAAAGATAGAAATGCAGTTGCAAACCGTGTCACTATAGGTCGTAGTATCTCATGATTTTTTGTATGCTCATTAAACTCAACGACCGTAAATAAATTGTCACTTCCCTTGATTTTTAAGGTTTCCTCATGAACCTTCATCTTTCCAATGCTTTCTCACATTAGATCATGACCATGAGCTGCACAATGAGTCCAATAAAAACTCTTTTGTTTCTCCATCAAGTTCTCTCTGTAGGCTGTCTAAAAATTACTGAATACAAGTCATCAGAGAACAAGAGTCTATACTCCAAACACGAGGCTAATCATAGCCACTCAATAATACCAAGGCGCGGAGCATGGAGCTCGCGTCTCAACATCAGTACAGTACCAAGACACGAGGGTCGAAACTCGCGTCCCAGCTTCACTATAATAACCAAGACGCGACTCAAAATCCGCGTCCTTACATCACTGCAGGTTCAAGACGCGAGGGTCGAAGTTAACGTCTCGACATCACTGTAGCCTGAAGCCTGCGTCTAGCTAAGCTTGAAACCCACGTCTAGCAAGATTCGGAGTTAGCATCTGAAACGCGAGGCTCGAAGCCCGCGTTCTGACTACAGAGAAGTTCCGCGTCTCAGTTATAACTGCCCTCATTACTGGGTCAATTACTGTCCACGTAATGAGGGGAGTTAACAATCATTATGGAGGATTTTTAGGGGACAGTTTTAGCCCTGAAACTCCTATAAATAGCTCAGTTTGCTATTGAAGAGGGGTCAAAAAATTCTTAATCGGGAGTTTAGGAAAAACCAAAATCTTTAGTTGAGGAATACAAAGGAGTTCAACTCTTCTAACAACTTGCTGAGTACAAGTTTGTTTTTGCCTCAAGTCTTTTTGAGTTTTGTTGGACAGGAGCTGCGCTACGCCGTCCAAAGTCCGAAGAGAAGATTCCAAGAAGATTGTGACGCTCACCCGATCAACGAAAAATAAGATTCACTTTCCACCGCTACATCAAGAACCCAACATTAAATAAAGAGAAGATTCGAACTTGAATATCTTCTCTCTTGTAATCAGAATTTTTGAGGTTGTTGTAATCTTTCATTGATTAAAGAAAATTTTATTACGACCCTCCAAAATTTTCATGGACCAAACAAGAGATGGCGACTCCACTGGGGACTACTTTCTCTACTGATGAGCAAGTCGTGGTGTAAGGTGACGTCACCTGTATGGGAAGAATGGTCGAATCGCTTGTCGTGAAATTCGACCATGCAAAGTATGAAGAGTTCCTCTCTTCCGGCTCCAAAAGCCCAAGGGCGCGACAGTACCGCGAAGTCTCTTCGGAGATCCGCTCTCAGGTCCCTTCGGAGACTTCTCTGAACACGGCCTAAGCAGAGAGCATCATGGCTGGACATACCAACGTAACGCCTGCGTCAACGTCTCTCACGAGACCCACGAAGCCAACGTTGTTGACTGTCAAACCGACCACACCCACCCTCTTCCTCAGCTCCAGGTTATCGAGGGTGCCCAACAACCCGTACGACATAACCGGAACGTCGGGCGTTGACAGAGGCGACGCGCGCGTCAACTACAGACGCAAGAAGCTGCAACAACTATCTGTCCAGTTGATACAGAATGCGAGGCTCAAACCCACGTCTCTTCTGAGTTACATCAGACGCGTGAAGTCCGCGTGTGTAAACCAAAACGCGAAGCTCAGAAGGCTTGCATTTCTGAGACTTCACCTCTCAAACGTGACATCCAGCAGTTCGAGTTTATACCTCTTCTCAGAGAGACGAGACCCGCATTTCTACAATAGAACGTGGGACTCAGAAGGTCCACGTTTCTCAAGTGTTGCCAGCCAGATGCGACAATCAACAACGCGAGATCTGCGTCTCTTCTCAGCAGAGGCATGAGACCCGCTTCTCAAAGCCAAAACGCGAGAGCCACGTCCGTTCTACAGAACGTGAGCTCCACGTTTCTGAACCCTACGTTTCAAATTTGCGACGCAAGGATGGCTCTCAGAAGCTGAAAAGCCCTTGAAAATCCGAGGCTAATCTCTTTGATCCCCCTCCGACAGATCTAAGAGATTACTTGACAAAGAAGATGAGTGCTAATCAGATTGCTCCGTCCTATTTCTGTGAATGGCTCATCACAGCAATACTCTCTGAATGTCACGGCAGCTCACATATAAGCAAGCAATCGGTATTCAGACGATTAACCTCAACCTTCTAATCAGCCAAAAGGCGTCGTTCCCACAGAAAATGAACCTTCTCTGATACGGAATATCCGAAAGTCACTGCAAACATAGAAGGTCCAAGCACTACGCCAAGTAGAAGTAGGGGAAAACAACCGACAGTAAGCTCTGATGAATTTGATGACGAACCGGAAGGAATATACCGCCATACCCGCACTCGAACTGGCGTGGTAGCCCAGTTGACTACAGTGCCCTAACCTGGAGCATTGAAGTAAGTGAATCACACTCCGCCATCGTGGAATAACAGGCCTCGAACTCTTCTGTAGAGAAGAAAGCCTTCGTGTATATGGTAAACACTCCTAAGGAAATGACCAGGCGCTTAGAACAACGAGCCCAGGTCCAGAGGAAACAATTCGATATGATTCGCGCCCAACAAGATTCTATCGATACCCTCAAGCAGATGCTTGCACAATTGCTTGAAGACAAGAAGAAGTCGAAGGCCAAAACTTCTTCTAAGAAGTCTAAAGGCAAGTAGAAAGAAGGGGAGAGTTCATCTTCTGTGCATGTAGAGGAAGAGGAACAGTCCAACTCCGAGTCCTCTAAGTCTTCATCTGAAGAGGGAGGCAATCCAGAGAATGGGGGGACTCATTCTAAAAGAATAAATAAATTAGAACAGTATCTGGAAGCTCTCACCAATTGGAAAGGCCTCCAAGAGGCGGGAATAGTCCGACCATACCCAACAGAATGGGATCTTGTCCCGTATCCTCCCAAGTTCAAAGCTCCGACCCTATAGGCCTTTGATGGTAAAGGTTCACCGAACCAACATATCTACTACATCAAGTCTCAGACAGGAAACATAGTAGCAAATGATGCCATTTTGGCTCGTTTGTTCATCACCACTCTGAAAGGACTCGCCTTTGAATGGTTCATAAAACTCTCTGAAGACTCCATCAAGAACTGGGGTGACTTGGAGAAGCTTTTCCTTACACGCTTCTTCGAAGACAATTCGAAGGTTACCATGCCAACTCTCCAAGCAACAAAGCAATGAAGAGAGTCGGTTAAAGCATTTGTGGAGAGATTCTGGAATATAGCGCTCTGATATCCTAGCGGTATGACTCAGGCCACCCTAGTGGAAACATGCCGTCACAATTTACAAACTTCGCTCCTAGCCCAGATAGGAGTTACTGAAAGCCACACCTGGAAGCAATTGGTCCAGCAAGGTGAACAAGCAGAAGAGATTGGCGCCAGGGTTAGGGCTGAACAGAATAGACCCAGACCCAAAAAGTTGACAAGACGCACGCCAGAAGTACCCTTTCAATCAAAAAGGAAAGATACATTGGCGACAGAGACGAAATCTCTCGTCAAACTTCAGCTGACCAGAGGGGGTGGTTCTTCAAGTCAGCCGCGCGCCAACAGGCAGTCCTCCTTCAAAGAAGAGTATGTCAATTCGTTATTCAAGTTACTCAACAAGAGTAACAGATTGAAGCTTCCTGAAGCTCGATGCCCTGAGGAAGTCTGCAAGACTGACAATCCCAACTACTGCTTGTATCATAGGATGCTGGGGCACCCTCTCAAAAGCTGTTACATCTTCAAAGATACCCTCCAAGCTTTGATTGATGCAGAGGTGCTTAAGCTCTGCCCAGAACAGAAGAAAGTGACGACAAACATGACGTCATTTCTTCAATTCGGGAACCAGCCTCCAACACCGGCCGCAGTAGTTCCCATCCCGAAAGGGGAACTAAGGATGAGCAATACAGATCTGCATCACCAGTAGGAGAAATGTCTCGTGCCAATCCCTGCTCCTCAGGAAGGGATCATGTGGGTTTATCATGACCATATGAAAGGCCAACAGTGGACTACTGTTACTAACAGGAAGTCCAAAGGCAAGGCAAAAGCTTCACCTTGCAACGTGGTGTGCGCTTCTTTCTGGGAAGCAGAGACTGATGTCCCCTCACTAACCGACTCAGAGGAGGAGGCAAACGTCCTGGCTGCAGAGCAGAATGCACCGCTCGTGGCTGAAACTCGTTCGGGTCAGTCCTATCTAAAGAAATACAACAAAATGGTGGCAAATCCACCTAAATCCAACCCTGAGCCCCAACTAAGCCATCCGCAAAGCAACCTGTGGAGAAGCAGAAGGAGCTTCGGTATTCCAAGGCTCTCCTGAAGAACAACGCGGATGGATCTTCAACACCTTACCGCTTTGACATTCTGGCTCAACTGGCCAATATTCTGGCCAGGATCACCCTTTACGAGCTCCTAAGACTATCAAAGTCAAAAAGAGAAGCTCTGAGGGAAGCTCTAGCTGATGCTGAGGTCTTTATGGCCCAGATGCCGGCTAGACCATAGGAGGAAGACGAAGAAGACTGCCTCCATGCCTCTCAAATACCCCTTGCATCACCTTCACACCAAACGACATGCAGGTCAAGGGAAAACATGATAGGCCCCTGTACTTCATAGGGTATATTGGATCGTCTGAAGTGAGCCGCATTCAGGTAGATCCAGGATCCACGTTGAGCATTATGCCTCGTCGGGTCATGCAACACTTAGAAATTCCCACTCACCGATTGAGCACCACCCAAGCCACTATTTACGGTTTCAATGCCAATGTACGCGCCCAATGAGAAAGATCAAACTCAAGTGTCAGATTGGGGACCTAAAATCTGAAGTGACGTGCTATGTGATTGACGCTGACACTTCATATAATTTGCTGCTGGGACGACCGTGGATTCATTGTAACTCCATCATCTCCTCCACTCTCCATCAAGTCATGAAGTATATTGATGAAGATGGAAAAGTCTGAACGTTAATCGCCGAAAGGCATCCGTTTAAGGGAGTAGAGAACGACTTCATAGACACCTATACCAAGATTCTCTGGAGACGAACGAGAATCCCCAGCCAGAGGAACCAGACTCTGGTAATGAAGCTGACACTGAACCAGAGGCAGAGGAAGAATGTCTTTGGGAGCTGAATCCACTTGTAATGAGCATTAATAAGCTCGATGTCAATAACCCCGCCAATGATGTAGGCGAGTGGTATATTAATGAAGAGTTAGATTTGGCTTACTTTTCTGTATTTGCTTCTGATTCTGTGCCGTCAGACACTAGTACCGATGTAGACGATGACCCCTGGTTGGCAATAGGTGCTCTGACATCATTGCATGTATCGTTGAGGTCATCCCTCATGGCGTATCAAGGCGTTAGTGATACACAAGGATCATTATTCATGGTCCCAGCAAGACACAAAGGCCAAAGACCCATCCTTTTTGAAAGAGTCGAGTCCAAATTAATGTCTTGTGAAGACTCTGAAAATGGGAATGAATCTCCTCATTTCTCTCATTATGAGCCAAATGTACTCAGAATGATGGAGAACATGGGATACGACCTAACAAATGGTCCTAGCTTGAACTTTGACAAAGGAAGGAGAACACTGCTCTGATCTTTCGTTCCAAAAGGGAAAGCCCCAGATTATTATCATCGAACTCGCAGGGGGTTGGGCTATGTGTCAACTCTAATCTCATCGGCCTCTGAGCCTAAAGAGTCATTATATCACTACCACTCTTTAGGCACGTCATCATGGATGTCAGATGTCAGTGTCGGCAACATCTTCAAAGAACTTTCAGTAAACATGGTTTCAACAAGCCACACGGAAGACGGAGATGAAGAAATGATCCAGTCAGATACAGATCCTTGGATCAAGCACCTAAACACTCTTTGGGATGTTCGCTTCGAACAACGTGAACCACCCACAGAGGATAAGGTCACCCAGATCAATCTGGGAGATGAGGCTAATCCTGAGCCCATCTTTATAAGTAAAAGCTTATCACTCTCCGAGAAGGAAGATCTAATATCTCTCATGCTGGAGTATATAGATGTTTTCGCTTGGAATTACGAGGATATGCCTGGGCTTGATCCTCAAGTGGCTATGCATCGCCTCAACATTAATTCGGATATGAAACCAGTCAAACAACAGCAGCGACGATTCTGTCTAGAAATAATGGAAGCAATCCAGTCGGAAGTCAAGAAGCTTATAAATTTTGGTTTTATTAGGGAGGAACAACACCCTGATTGGGTAGCCAATATTGTTCCATTTACTAAGAAAAATGGGAAGATTCGGGTCTGCATTGATTTCCGTGATCTAAATGAGGCCTGTCCTAAAGATGAATTCCCTCTTCCAATCACATATGTCATGGTCGACAACACGTGTGGGTTTGAACGGATGTGCTTCGTGGATGAATTATCGGGATACAATAAAATCAAGATGTACCCTAATGATGAAAAGTATACATCTTTCAGGACGCCATTGGAGGTATGTTGCTATACTGTCATGCCCTTCGGATTAAAGAACGCAGGGGCAACATACCAGAGAGCTATGAATGCAATTTTTCACGAGCATATACGCAAAACAGTGGAATGCTACGTTGACGACATTGCAGTAAAAAGTCGTGCCAAAATCGATCACATAGCAGATCTGAAGACAATATTCAATATCATGCTGGCACATCAGTTAAAAATGAACCCCACTAAATTCTTCCTGATAGTAGCCAGCGGTAAATTCCTAGGGTTTGTTGTTACATCCAAAGGAATCCACCTCAACTCAGAGAAAGTCCGCGCTATTCAGGAGATGCAACCTCCAAGGAATCTTAGAGAGCTTAGAGGATTGCAAGGGCGATTAGCATATATCCGGAGATTTATCTCAAATCTCTCGGGAAGATGCCAACCCTTCATCAAATTAATGAAGAAGGGTGTTTCATTCATTTGGGACGATGCTTGCCAACAAGCGTTCAAGGAAATCAAACGGTACCTCACGCAACCACCTGTCTTTACAACTCCGGTGTCGGGAAAATCTTTCCTGATATACGTACGAGTGATGGATCATTCTTTAGGAGCTTTGCTAACCCAGAATAATGATCAGGGACACGAGCATGCAATCTACTATTTGAGTAGAACTATGATTTGAGCTGAATATCGGTATAATCTGATTGAAAAAGAATGCTTGGCATTGGTATTCGCCATCCAGAAGATGTGACACTACTTGGTGGGCCAAACCATACATATCATATCAAAAGTCAATCCTTAAGGTTGCTTATGACGAAGCCATCATCACTGATCGGTCAATTGGCAAAATCGGCCATATTACTCTCCCAATACGAGATGTAATTCTTACCGCAAAAAGTCATGAAGGGACGGGCGATGGCAGATTTTCTGGCTGAGCATCCAGATCTAAGGGCGACCAAACTTTATGAAGATCTCCCAGACGAGATCGCTGAAGTTTGTTTGACCCAGACATCTTTCGAAGGACAGGTGTGGCAACTCTTCTTCGACGGTGCGTCAAGAACAGGTCCTCAAGGAAACATCGTAGCAGGAGTGGGGTAGTCTTTGTCTTCCACAGAACTACGTAATCCCTCGTGCATTCTTATTAACTAATCCATATTCCAACAATGTAGTGGAATACAATGCTCTCTTGATCGGGATGCAAATCACCGATGAGATTGGCGTTAAAAATCTCAAAGCATACGGTGACTTAAAGCTCATCGCTATCAAGTTCGCGGGGAGTACGAAGTCAGACATGAAAACTTAATACCCTATTATAATGCAACTATCTACATGACAGAGAGGTTCAGAAACTTCTACATAGACCATGTACCTCGCCAGCAAAATGCACATGCATTTGCACTGACATCTCTCGTTGCTTCCTTGGCCCTTCCAACCGGAGTAGTAGAGAAAATACTCGTCTATAGCCATGATCTGTATTGCCCAAGATTCGCTTTTGAAGACCACCAAAAGCTGACAGGAGACCATCAAGTCAAAGAAACTCTAGAGATTTCAACATGTCTAGAGCTCCGGGATTGGCAATTCCCATACATCGACTATGCATTGTACGGCATCTCTCCTGATGACCCCAAAGAGGCGGATGCCATTTGAAGAAAAACCTCTAAATCTATTATAATGCGATCACACGAACACTATATCGCCGATCACATGACGGAATCCTCCTCCGCTGCCTATCAAATAAAGAGGCACAAGAAATACTCAAAGAAGCGCATGATGGCATGTGTGGAGCTCATCAGCCTTACCCTAAGCTTGGAGATCGACTCCGAAGACTGGGGTATTATTGGCCAAGGATAATCCCTGACACTATTATCGCCTACGCCAAGCGATATCACGCCTGTCAGTTCTATGGGGACTTCATCCACCAGGCACCAGGACATCTTCGCCCTACAACTTCTTCCTGGCCATTTGAAATGTGGGGAATGGACGTGATTGGTCCTGTCATCCCACCTTCATCCAAAGGACATCGGTTCATCCTAACCATAACTGATTACTTCTCTAAATAGGCTGAACCTATTCCCTTGAGGGAGGTAAAGACATCTGATGTGATCAGGTTCGTTAAACATTACGTCATTTACCGCTTCGGCATGCCACGATGAATTATTCATTATAATGGGCCTCAGTTCGTCAGCTAAGCCTTTCAAAGATTCTATAATAAGTTCAGAATTCAGAGTGTGTCTTCAACGGCATACTATCCAGCCGCTAACGGCCTTGCAGAAGCTTTCAACAAAACTATTGGAAAACTTCTCAAAAAATTCATCTCGAAAAGCCAACGAGACTGGGATGATAAATTAGGCGAATGCTTATGGCTTATCGCACGATAGTCCGAACCCCGATGAAAGCTTCACGATTGCAAGTGAAAGCAATGAGATTTACCGTCTAGCTTTGGGCTAACGGGTTATGTCCACGAGGAGGAATGCGATGGAAGCTTTTCGATGAATTGTTAAATTACAAAGAATGGTGTTGGTGTTTTTCTTTTTTTTTATATTGAAAAAGAGAATGAAGAGTAAGGAAATGATTAAAAGAAAAATTGAAAACTTAGAGAAGGCTTTGGAAAAGGTGATCTTTAAAAGTGTTGAAGATTGTTTGGTTGTTTTTAATATAGAAAAAAGATCTGGGCTCACTATCTTACTACTCAACGATACGTTCTTCTCTTGAAATTATTAGTACCTCAACTTGATCATAGGCAAAACTTAAGCTTGAGTTTTGAAAGTCATAAGCAAAGCAAATAAGATTGTTTGGAAAAGTTTAACTTTTTTTCTTAAGAAATCCTCTTGAACTAAATATTAAATCATCAAGTTTTCTTTCAAGTATGAAATAAAAGTAAGTTCAAGTTATGTTTTAAAAGAAATAGAAGTTTAGAAATCCAAACCCATCCTCATGTGCCTTCAAGAACACTTTCAAAGAAGAAAGGCTTAGTTTAAGGCATACATATGATTCTGTTGGGTTCTTTACATCAAAACCATTCAAAACATGAGGGATCGAAGAGAGAGTTGATAGTGAGCCCAGAAAATAAGTTTATCTACTCATGAATAATGTAAAACAAGGCATGTAAATAGAATAAGACATACCCGTGAATTGGAGAAGAAGGGAAGCTTTGAACTTTTATTGATGTCACTTCAACTTCAGATTACAATCACTCTTTTCCTCTCTCTCACTTGTATCTGGACTGTATTACAAATAAAGAAATAGAGATACAACTTCTCAATCTATCTAACAAAGAACCTAAATCCTAAAAATAAAGAGAAAAACTTATACTAATTTTTGGTCCCCTTTTCTCTGAAAAATGTGGTATTTATAGGGAAAAACCAAACGAGGGAGGGCGTACGAAGATAGGGGGAGCAAACGCTCCCCAATCACCTCAAATAAGCCGCAAAAATACTGCTTTGGCCGCGTTTTCGCGGCCATAGTGTGGCCAGGTGGCCACACCTGGTTGGTGGTACTCCCCGATTTAGTGACATGTCTTTATCTCTTGCTAGTTTTCCCATTTCAACTGCTGAATTTGACGAAACTGCCTTTGATCTTTAGCTTTAACCGATTGATTTGGGAAGATTTATTTTAACCGATTTTTAGCTTCTCTGATTTGCCATGATCTGCCCTGATTTTCTGATTTTGAATTAATTCTGAATTAAATCAGAATTTTGATGGGCTTTTGGGCTAGTTCTCTTCTATTTCCTTTAGAAATGGGCCTGCATTTTATAAAGAAAATTAAGACTTATTAATAGGATTTATTAGATAATAAACATGATAATGTGACACTATATATCCAATATATTTGACTGATCACACCCCACACTTATCTTTTGCTTGCCCTCGAGCAAAACATCAACACTAATTCTAATCAATTATTAGACCACTTTCGCAGGTTACTCGATTGCACTGGGCATGTGTAACAAGCCGTTAAACCTCTAGGTTACCCTAGAGAACGAGTTTTGCCTCATGAGGGTTTTCAGTGGATTGCACCCACAAAATCCATAAAGAAAGAGAAAAAAATGTTAGTATTGTCCAAAAGCATTTTGAAAAGAGAGAAAATATTTGAAGTACATTTGTAAGAGTTCAAGTAATCTATAAGTTATAGGAAAATCAAACTTTTCATTCCTAGACTTGGTCTCTATTCAAAAACATGTCATCAATCAAAGTAAGGAGTCAAATTATATTTCTCAGCTAATTTATTACTTTACCCTAATTCATATGCACTTTCATGACCGTGAAGTTTTGACTAGGGTTCTTTAACATTTACTCTTATGCCTTATTTATTTTTATTTTTGATGGTATTTATTCCTCAATTCCATTAGGCTTTCTAATCTGCCCATGTAGCGAGCTTTTAGTCGGTGACACCCAAACCGGACAGTCTTAGGGCACTAGGTGAGAAAACACCCCTAAGGACTTAAACATTCGAGCAAACAAGGCCACGAAACAAAGGGTTTTTATACCCCTTTTATGCGTGAATACTTATACTTCATGAGGTACAAATACCAAGCTTAATCAGAGGATATATATATATATATATATATATATATATATATATATATATATATATATATATATATTTCAAACTTATCTAATCATCTTTTGCATAAATACCAAGGCTTGCTTAGGCTAAAGCACCTAGCTAATCAATAATTAGATTTGTTTATTTTTCATAGATATACATATTTATATGTTTTTTCTTTCTTTTTTTATAAGGCATAAGAATTTTGTTTTTAAACCCTAAGTGTGTACATGTATAGAGTGTGCATATTTCTTCAAGGTAAAGATCAAGATTAAATTACTTTCACCAATTTTCTTCCTAACCCTAAAAATCAAACAAGTTTTCTTATTTTGACCAAGTATAAGAAATCCTAATTATGATTTTCTTATTCCTTAAAATTGACTTAATTTCTTACAAAACAAATATCAAAATATTGTTCTTTTCTTTTTAAAAGTTTTTTTATATATTTTCCCTTTTTTTAGTTATCTTAGTCATGTTAGCCCTCCCCCACACTTATCTCAGCATTGTCCCTAATGTATGAAAGAAATGTAAAGATCCATGAAATGGAATGCAAAAGAGAAAAGTTACCGATACACTGGGTCGAAAAGACCCATAGCCGTTTCATTTACCAGCACCGATTTCAAGAAAGTTTAAGGCGTTGACCATTTACCTTAAAGTCATTTCCATTCTTGGTGTCACTGATCTCTACAGCACCGTGTGGAAACACGGTTTTTACAATGAATGGCCCAGTCCATCTTGATTTAAGCTTTCTAGGAAAAAGATGAAGCCTAGAATTATAGAGTATAACTTTTTGTCCAGGGACAAATATTTTCCTTATTATGTGTTTATCATGAAAATTTTAACTCTGTCTTTAGTGATCTTAGCATTTTCATAGGCCTCATTTCTCAACTCCTCTAATTCGGAAATTTGTAATTTCTGAAGGTCACCGGCCTTAGTCAAGTCAAAATTTAGCCACTTGATTTCCCATAAGGCCCGGTGCTCTAACTCAACGGGTAGGTGGCAAGCTTTCCAAAAGACTAACCTATAAGGAGACATCCCTAGATCGTCTTAAAAGCGGTCCTGTAGGTCCATAGGGCATCTATAAGTTTGGTGGACCAATCTTTTCAGTTTTGGTTCACAGTCTTCTCCAAAATAATCTTAATTCGTCTATTGGAAACCTCAGCCTACTCACTGGTCTAAGGATTATAAGGTGTGGACAACTTGTGAGTTATGACATACTTTCGTATAAGAGCTTCAAAAGATCTATTGCAAAAGTGAGTACCATTATCACTGATGATAGCACGAGGGATTCCGAAGCGTGAAAAAATGTTCTCTTTCAAAAACTTTATGACAACTTTGCTATCATTAATTCTACTAGAAATGGCTTCAACCCACTTAGACACATAGTCCACAGCAACCAATTTGTATTGGTTTCCAAATGAATTAGGAAATGGACCCATAAAGTCGATGCCCCAAACATCAAAGAGTTCTATTTTTAGAATTGGACTGAGGGGCATCATATCTCATTTTAAGATCCTTCCTACCATCTGGTATTTAGGGCACGTCTTGCAAAATTCATAAGCATCTTTGAACAAAGTTGGCCAATAGCACCCACTTTGCAGCACCTTTTCAGCATTCTTGCGGGAACCAAAGTGTTCACCGCATGCAAGTTCGTGACAGAAGGACAAAACACTCTTAATCTCTTCATCAGGAATGCATCTCCTAATAATTTGGTCAGAACAGTACTTAAAAAGATACGGTTCCTCCTAAAAGAAATACCGGACTTGAGATAAGAACCAGTATATATAATTTTTAGACCAATGAGATGGAGTTTGGTTTGTGACTAAGTAATTCACTATATCAGCAAATCAAGGTTCCCTAAAGACAGTTAAGAGATTTTCATCAGGAAAGTCCTCATTTATTTGCAATTCGTTGCATGGAGAGTTTGGGATTCGCGAGAGATGGTCAGCAACGATATTTTCTACGCCTTTCTTATCTCAAATCTCAAGATCGAATTCTTGAAGAAGGAGGATCCAACGAATGAGTCGGGCATTGGCATCCTTCTTCATCATGAGATACCTAAGCACAGAATGATCAGTGAAAATTATGATTTTGGACCCTAGTAGGTAGGGACGGAATTTCTCTAAAGCAAACACTACTGCCAAGAATTTCTTCTCAGTAGTAGTGTAGTTCAATTGAGCATCATTGAGAGTCCTACTATAGTAGTAAATCACGTGCTTCTTGCTATCAATGCGCTGTCCTAGGACAGCGCCTATGGCAAAATCAGGAGCGTCGCACATGATTTGTAACGGTCCTAGTCTTAATATTTCCAATATCACAATCATCATGGTTATCCTTAATCCAAGCGTGGGACCCATCAAGATACAACACTTCAATTTCAGCTAACGTCAACCTACTTAAGGCTTCACAACATTTTTCGCTCAAAATGCATATATGATCTCAGCATGATTTATCATATTTCGAAACATTGATCTGACAACCTGGTAGAAAACATAGCCTACACATTACTATTCCATAATACTCCATAATATTACACAAGATTCGAGTCAAGCACTTAATAATATAAGCATTTCAATATTACAAAAGTTCATGGCAAGCATCAATATAGAAGTTTTACATAGTGTTTCTTAAACAATATATACATATCAAAAGAACATGCCAAAAGGGGTGAAAATATCTCCCGCTGCCACCTATCCCGTATATCCTCCATTTAGCGGGTCCCTTGCCTTTATCCAAACCTGAAGGTGATTAATATAATAGAGGGAGCTCGACAGCTCAGTGAGTAAAACAATAATTATATGCATGACCTTTATGTATGTCTATTGGAATTTATTGTAAAGGTAACAATTGTAATTTATACTATTTTTGCATATTTTTATGTATTTGCTGAAGTCCTGTCCAGAACACAAAAATTGGTGTTATTAGTCGACTTGCCCATTCCTATAGTCGACTAATACTATTATTAGTCGACTTAGCTTAAAGCTATAGTCGATTGAGCTCTGTCCAAAAAGATATTCATTCTCTGTTGGCTGCCTGTGACTTAAATAGTCGACTACCCTATCTTGTATAGTCGACTACTCTTGGTACTAGTCGACTTATCACCATCTATAGTCAACTAATTCTAGCTAAAAGAAAATGTCCACTTTTTGTTTGCTGCCTGTAACTAAAGCTAATCGACTAACCTATCTTGTATAGTCGACTAGGGGTGGTTTCCAGAGGCATACGTAACAGAATCTCACGTCTATAGTCGACTTGGTCCGAGGGTTAGTCGACTTATATCGTTGGAATTTGCCTATATCAGTCGACTCATCACAGAGTCTAAAGTTAAAGAATTTTTATATAAATTTTAACATGCAATTTCCATCTTAACCATATTAATACACTTGTTAAACATAAAATTGGACTCCCCCTTCGGTCACCTTCGGTTAAACCTGGTCCCTTCCTCCTATACGTTATTCAACGAAATATTCTCCCCTTCGATCACCTCTGGTTCAACCCAGTCCCTTCCTCCTATACATTATCGTAATATTCTACCCTTCGGTCACCTCCGGTTTAACCCGGTCCCTTCCTCCAAATATGCAATAATCATATCCTTCATGTAATAACTACATGCAAGGATTCATAAAACAATGTCAACATAAATGATTCTCATGATTTCTACTTTACATGATGCCAACATCATGGAAGTCATTAACATGTATAAGTAACCACTTGCTAAATTAACAACATGCGAGTCTTTTCAAGATAACCAACATATTATATCATCTTATTATATGTGTAGCCAAATATATACATAAAGTCAAGTATGATGTTCATTCATAGAACTATTTCTTTTTAAGAGGCATGTGCTTGACTACCATGTATACACACAATAACGTGTCGATCATGCACAATGGTAAGTATACATGAGAATAACAATAACATAACACCATAGGATTGTTTATAATGTACACATAAAGTATATAAACCATACACAAGCACCATCATTCATTTTCACGTCCACTTATAACTTAGCAAATTCTCACTTTATTTCAAGCTTTACACTACCTACTATTATATTAGGGTTTGGATGTTCTACTCACCCTTGAAGAGAATATCCCCTTATCAAGCTTGGTCACCGGCTATAATGGAGTCTATAAGGGCATAACAACATCATAATTAGTTTCTACTTTAAAGAGTATAAGAGGGGTGTAGTAGGTTTTAAGGATTTGCTTACCTTCTTCAACCAAAATCACCCTCCTAACTTCTTAACCTAGGCCAACCTTGTCTTCAAGAATTTTTCTCTAAGGTGATGTTAGATCACCATTTTTCCATGTTCTATTAGGCCTTTGGAATAGATAAAATAGGTAAAGGAAGCCTTTTTAGTATAAAAGAAGGTAGGAAAAGATTTGTGAGGGAATGAGAGGGAGAGAGTGAATGAAGAAGATGGAGGGAAATGGTGCTGCTGCTGCTCCTTCTTGGTCGGCTGTAAGAGAGAAGAAGGGAGGGAATTTTTGGAGTTGGAAATGAGAAGAAGAGGAGAGTGTTGCCAAATGAGAGTTTTCTCCTAATTTCCCCCTATTTATACTTCCCTTCTCTTAATTATATCATGCCAAGTACCCCCCTAACACCATCTCTTTACACTTATACCTTACTCCTATAAGCAAGGTCCCCATCCCTCTCCCCTTCATGAAGTACTTGTACCAACAAATATGGCGGGGGTATGGTAAAAAGTCAACATGCATGTGTGTGTATTTAAATCCATATACATACATACTAATATATGTATGGTATAATGTATAGTATAAGTATCTTACATGAATACTTGTTTCCATATTACTTCCCTAAAGCATTTAAGTGTATAAAAATAGGTGATTAGTTAAGGCAAGTGCTACATTCTACCCTCCTTTAAGAAATTTCGTCCTTGAAACTCAACGTACCTTGGAATAAATGTGGATAGTTCTTCCGCATTTCCTCTTCCAGCTCCCAAGTTGCTTCTTCTATATGTTGATTCCTCCATAAAACCTTGACCAAAGAAATAATTTTGCTTCTCAATTGCTTCTCCTTGCAATCTAAGATTTGCACTGGCTCTCCGTGTATGACATGTCTTTTGTATTTGCAGAGGTCCATAAGAGATTATATGGTCAAGATCAGGTACGCACTTCCTTAACTGAGAGACATGAAATACATTGTGCATTCTCTCCAAAACAGGAGGCAAGGCTAAACGATAAGCAACCGGTCCAATTCTATCTAATATTTCAAATGGTCTAACATATCTAGGAGCTAATTTGTTCTTATTGCCAGCGCGTCTCACTCCCTTCATTGGAGATACCTTCAGAAAAACTTTATCCCCTACCTCAAATTCCAGTGGTCTGCGGCGATTATCTGTATAAGCTTTCTGCCTGCTCTAGGCTGCCTTCATCCTCTCCTTAATTAACTTAATCTTATCAGTGGCTTCTTGAATTATGTCAAGGCCGAATATCCTTCTATCTCCAACTTCCTCCCAACAGATCGGTGATCTACATTTTCTATCATATAATGCTTTAAACGGAGGCATACCAATGGTGGATTGATAACTATTATTATAAGCAAACTCCACTAAAGGTAAATAGTTGTCCCAACTTCTCAAAATATATTACACAAGTCCTCAACATATCTTCTAATATTTGAATAGTTCTCTCAGACTGTCCATCTATTTGGGGGTATGCCACTGTACTGAGTTGCAACTTAGTGCCCATAGCTTCGGATAGGCTTCTCCAAAATCTAGATTAAAATCTAGGATCCCGATCTAATACAATGGACTCAGGCACTCCATGCAGTTTAATTATTTCTCGGATATATACTTGAGCGAGTCTCTCCATAGAATAATTGATCCGGATAGGTAGAAAGTGGGCAGATTTAGTAAGTCTATCTACCACTACCCAGACTGTATCAAGCCCTTAGGATGTCCGAGGAAGTCCAGTAACAAAATCCATGGCAATGTGACACCATTTCCATTCAAGAATTGGTAATGGTACCAGCAATCCTGGGGGCTTCTTATGTTCTGCTTTTACTTGCTGACAGACTAAACACTTGTGGACAAAATTGAAAATATTCATTTTCATTCCATCCCACCAGAAGTTATGTTTGTGCTCCCCGGATAAGCTGTATACGGGGTACAATGAGCTTCTTGTATTATTTCTTCCTTTATCTCTGCTACATCATGCACACATAATCTGTGTCTGAATCTTAATACATTATCTTCAATTTGAAACTCCTTGAGTTTTCCTTCTTGTACTTTCTTCATAATTTTTCTTATTTGAGCATCTCTTTGTTGGGCCTCTTTGATTTTGTCATATAAATCAAATTGAATACTTACTTGATTCAATTGATACTTAGCATTGGACGGATCAATGTCTCGCACCTCTACTTGCATTTCTTCTAGATCTCTTAATAATCTTGTTTGGCGAGTTATCGGAGTGGCCACTGCTCCTCCTGATTTCCGACTCAAGGCATCAGCCACCACATTGGCTTTTTCAGGGTGGTATTGGATAGTAATATCATAATCTTTTATTAGTTCTAGCCATCTCCTTTGCCTCATATTCAGATCTTTTTGTGTGAAAATGTACTTCAAACTTTTATGGTCAGTAAAGATTTCACAAAACACTCCATACAAGTAATGTCGCCAGATCTTCAAAGTAAAAATCACAATGGCTAATTTCAAATCATGAGTGGGGTAATTTCATTCATGAATTCTCAATTGTCGGGACGCATAGGCAATAACTCTCCCATGTTGTATTAACACACAACCCAGTCCCAATTTTGACGCATCACTATAGATGGCAAATCCTTCAGTTCCTGAAGGTATAGTTAGCAGATGTTAGATTTGTTTTAACTTCAAGGAAGCTCTTATCTTGTTCTTCTCCCCATACAAACTTCTTATTCTTTCTAATTAATTGTGTCAATGGTGCCACAATTTGAGAGAATCCTTATATAAATCTTCTGTAATATCCAACTAACCCCAAGAAACTTTGAACTTCAGTAACAGTTGTGGGTCTAGGCCAGTCTTTGATTACTTCAATTTTCATTGGATCTACTGATATTCTCTCCTTGGATATAATATGGCCAAGAAACCCTACTTGTTCCAACCAAAATTCACATTTTTTCAATTTAGCATAAAGTTTCTTCTTCCTCAAGATTTAGAGGACAGTTTTAAGATGATTTTTATGATCTTCCCTATTCTTTGAATAGATCAAAATATCATCAATAAATACCACCACAAATTGATCAAGATATGGTTAAAACACTCGATTCATTAGGTCCATAAATGTTGCTGGGGCATTAGTGAGTCCAAAAGGCATGAGTAGGAATTCAAAATGTCCATATCTTGTCCAAAAAGCCGATTTGGACACATCTTCTGGCTTGACCTTTAACTGATAATATCCCGAGCTAAGTTCTATCTTAGAAAATATACAAGACTCTTGTAGTTGATCGAATAAGTCATCAATCCTAGGAAGCGGGTACCTATTTTTAATAGTGGCCTTATTTAATTCCCGATAGTCGACACATAATCTCATACTTCCATCCTTCTTCTTAAAAAATAGTATTGGTGCTCCCCAGGGAGATACACTCGGTCGGATGAAACCTTTATCTAATAATTCTTGTAGTTGAGTTTTAAGTTCTTTCGTTTCTACAGGAGCCATACGATATGGTGCTTTCGAAATTGGGGCAGTACCGGGCATCATATCTATTGTAAATTCTACATCTCGATCTGGGGGCATACCTGGTAAATCTTCTGGGAATACATCAGGAAACTCATTTACGACTGGAATGGTCTCAATTTTGATATCAGTTCTAGTGGTATCCAAAACTGAAGCCAGAAATCCTTGACATCCCTGCCTCACTAACTTGGTGGCTTTAATGGCTGATATGTAGGGTATATCATGACTAACTTTTACCCCTTCAAAAATAAACTCCGAAACTCTTTCCATTTTAAAGATGATCCTCTTCCTATTACAATTCATATGTGCACCACAAGCGGACAACTAGTCCATTCCTAATATTGCATCAAACTCCATCTCGCCCAGCTTAATCAAATCAATAGATGTTTCTATCTCTCCAATCATCACTTCACAGTTCACATATTTAGTGCTAGCTATTATCTTTACCCCTAGGGGTGCGGATACAACCAACTGAAATCCTAGGGATTCTGATACTTGATTTAATTTATAAGCAAAAGCACTAGATATGAATGAATGAATAACTTTAGGATCAAACAATGCATGAGCAATATGTCCTGATATGGAGATCATACCTTCCACTACTGCATTCGAGGCCATTGCTTCTCGATGGGTCAATGCAAAAGTTCTTCCTTGAGCCCGTGGTTGTTGTACAGATGATTGAGTTACAGCAGGTCGTGGAGCATTACTGGGCGGCATAAAATTACTAGTTGGTCCCCGGAGAGGGTTCATTCTCATAGCTGGCCTCCCACTTCCCCTACTCTGCCCTTGCCCCACGCTTCGTCGGGCAATTTTTCTTTAAATGCCCCATTCCTCCACAATTATAACAAGTCCTTTCTTAGATGCAGCTTTCAAAATGGTTTATCCTACACTTCTGCCACTAAGGGGCCTCCGAGATTCTGGGGTGGGACGCAGAGGTAGCCTGCGCTTTTGAAAAAGTATCTCTGTTTCTCAGCCATGTTCCTCTGCCCCTGGCCCATCCTCCTCTTTGAAGAGTGGCATTAAATCCAAATCCTTTACTACTGGTGGATCCCGGTGCCACCGATACTGATGGTCCTTGATATCGGGGACGCTTTGAGCTGGGAAATTCCTTCGCCCAGTCTTCATGACTTTCTTACATATCCATTTCTACCACCAAGGCTCTTTCCACATCTTGGAGATAATTCTTTAGTTGTAGAGGAATCAATCTGCCTCGAATTTCTGATTTCAGGCCTTTCACGAACCTCTTTGTTTTTTCTGCCTCACTCTTCACCAAGGCATCAGCATACCTGGATAATTGGGTAAACCTCTGGGCGTATTGGGACACATTCATCTGACTTTGTCACAATTTCAGAAATTCTGACGCCATCTTATCTCTGGTCGTCTTTGGAATATACTTTTCAGTGAAATTATTCACTAAGAATTCCTAAGTGATTGGTACCTTTGTGCTTTTTACACTACTTTTCACTGCCCTTCACCAGTGTTCTGCTTCCTTTTAAAACATAAAGGAAGAGAAAGGTACCCTCTGCTCATCAATGCAGTTCATTACATCCAGGATCTTCTCTATCTGGAGAAGCCATGCTTCAGCTTGCAAGGGATCCACCTCCCCTTCAAATACTGGCGGTTTCATCTTTTGAAACTGCTCTAATGCTCGGTGAAAATTATTATCATTTGCTCTTGTCATTAACTAAGTGAGCCACTCAGGCATCACCCATGGAGTTCCATAACTTTCTCCTATCTGTACTTCTGAATCTTTATTATTGTCCATGGGGTGTGCACTTCCCATCACACTATAGTGTGACACACCGAGCGATAATGATTCATTGGGTGGTAGTTGATTTAGATCCATGTGTCCTTCCTGTAAGATAAGGACATCTAGTCAACATACTTCACATATATGAAAACAATTTTAGATAAAATCTTAGTTTCATGCAATCACTTAAGTACAACATTCATTATTACTTGCAAACAAGCAACTTTCTATATATATTTATATACATCCCAAAACGGATATAAGAATATTACACTGATATATCTACCCTTTTTGGATATCCGACCTAATCCATATGCATGCATACAAGATGTGTCAGGGTATATACAATAAAACTCTTGAGATATCCATCAACTAGCACACTAGGCATACACATATATATACATATCAAAAGTAATTGCTCATAGATTCATCCTTCATGGGGTAGAGTCTCCCCACTCGAGTCCCCACTAGTACTGCTGCTATCCTCGCTACCATCCATGCCTTCCTCAGAGTCTTCCCCTGATAATTCGTCTCCTGCGCAGCACCAGTCATCCAGATCATCATATAAATCCATGTCGTCTTCCCATTTTTCATCCCAAAAGAGACCTCCATAAGTGAATCCTCTTCGGGTCTCTTCTTTTAATGCACTCGTATCCCCCATCTCTTCTACATCAAGTGAATCCCCAACTAAACTCTCCGTATCGGTAATGGTCAGTTCAGGCTCATTAGACGCCTGAGACTCAACCTCCTCATGGTCTATGTGGTCTGGGGCTGCGAATATAACCTCTGGGTCGGTCTCATCAGACTCATAACCCAATCCATGGAACCTGCCATCCAACTCGCACTCGAACTATCCAAGCTAGAGACTGGCCAATATTTGTCAGAGTCTCCCATCTACATGTAAACAAGGAGTCATATTAATCTCAACCCATAGTCTCAACATACTGCTATACCACGAGAAAGAAGCAACACACACACACACACACACACACACACACACACACACACACACACTCACTCTTACACTTAAACTTATCCTTAGTCTACCCGTAAGTTTCATGTTTCAGAATAACTTAGGTCCAATAGATAATTCAATGCATTCCCTCTTCCCAATGTCCCATTCCACTAGTAGCTATTACTGAGAGCCCGCACTCTCAGTCAACTCACCCGAATCGGGATGTGCGGGCACCCCGATTCTGATGCGAGGAAATAATCAATTATCACTTGACTCACGGTTAATCCGTCACATAAAACCCACTACCTAACTATAATCACATATCCACACATATTAAGCCTAACAATTTTCTATTGCCTCCTATCTTCGACTTAACCTTCTCCTTTTACCTATAACCCTTAGCTCTGATACCAACTATAACGGTCTCAGTCTTAATATTTCCAATTATCACAATCATCATGGTTATCCTTAATCCAAGCGTGGGACCCATCAAGATACAACACTTTAATTTCGGCTAACGTCAGCCTATTTAAGGCTTCACAATATTTTCCGCTTAAAATGCATATATGATCTCAGCATGATTTATCATATTTCCATACATTGATCTGACAACCTGGTAGAAAACATAGCCTACACATTACTATTCCATAAAACTCCACAATATTACACAAGATTCGAGTCAAACACCTAATAATACAAGCATTTCAATATTACAAAAGTTCATGGCAAGCATCAACATAGAAGTTTTACATAGTGTTTCTTAAACAATATATACATATCAAAAGAACATGTCAAAAGGGGTGAAAATATCTCCCGCTGCCACCTATCCTGTATATTGTCCATTAAGCGGCTCCCTTGCCTTTATCCAAACCTGAACGTGATTAATATAATAGAGTGAGTTCGATAGCTTAGTGAGTAAAATAATAATTATATGCATAACCTTTATGTATGTCTATTGGAATTTATTGTAAAGGTAACAATTGTAGTTTATACTATTTTTGCATATTTTTATGTATTTGCTGAAGTCCTGTCCAGAACACAGAAATTGGTGTTATTAGTCGACTTGCCCATTCTTATAGTCGACTAATACTATTATTAGTCGACTTAGCTTAAAGCTATAGTCGACTGAGCTCTGTCCAAAAAGATATTCATTCTGTGTTGGCTGCCTGTGACTTACCTAGTCGACTACCCTATCTTGTATAGTCGACTACTCTTGGTACTAGTCGACTTATCACCATCTATAGTCGACTAATTCTGGCTAAAAGAAGATGTCCACTTTTTGTTTGCTGCCTGTAACTAAAGCTAGTCGACTAACCTATCTTGTATAGTCGACTAGGGGTGGTTTCCAGAGACTTACGTAACAGAATCTCATGTCTATAGTCGACTTGGTCTGAGGATTAGTCGACTTATATAGTTAGAATTTGCTTATATTAGTCGACTCATCACAGAGTTTAAAGTTAAAGAATTTTTATATAGTTTTAACATGCAAATTTCATCTTAACCATATTAACACACTTGTTAAACATAAAATTGGACTCCCCTTCGGTCACCTCTGGTTAAACCCGATAACTTCCTCCTATACGTTATTCAACGAAATTTCTTCCCTTCGATCACCTCCGGTTAAATCCGGTCCCTTCCTCCTAAACATTATCATAATATTCTCCCCTTCGGTCACCTCCGGTTCAACCCGGTCCCTTCCTCCAAACATGCAGTGATCATGTCCTTCATGTAATAACAACATGCAAGGATTCATAAAATAATGTCAACATAAATGATTCTCATGATTTCTACTTTACATGATGCCAACATTATGGAAGTCATTAACATGTATAAGTAACCACTTGCTAAATTAATAACATGCGAGCCTTTTCAAGATAACCAATATACTATATCATCTTAATATATGTGTAGCCAAATATATGCATAAAGTCAAGTATGATGTTCATTCATAGAACTATTTCTTTTTAAGAGGCATGTGTTTGACTACCATGTATATACACAATAACGTGTTGATCATGCACAATGGTAAGCATACATGAGAATAACAACGACATAATACCATAGGATTGTTTATAATGTACATATAAAATATATAAACCATACACAAACATCATCGTTCATTTTCACGTCCACTTATAACTTAGCAAATTCTCACTTTATTTCAAGCTTTACACTACCTACTATTATATTAGGGTTTGGATGTTCTACTGACCCTTGAAGAGAATATCCTCTTATCAAGCTTGATCTGCAGCTATAATGGAGTCTAAAAGGCCATAATAACATCATAATTAGTTTCTACTTTAAAGAGTATAAGAGGGGTGTAGTAGGTGTTGGCCCAAAGGCCCTTCACCCTAGTTTGATGATGATCAACTCATGTAGTTATAGTTACTAATGATCTTGTGTTTAATTAGTGACAGATTCATGATCAAGATCTTAGTAGGTGCATAGCTCAACAAAGGATTAAAGAACAAGATTTGGAGCTTGCATGTTGTGATCCAAGGAGTTTTGGATTAAGCTTGGACCAAGTCAAGAAGATGAGAAGCCTTCAAGTGAAGACTTCAAGAAGTTGAAGACTTGGGTCTAGGTATAGAATTTGTATTTTTGTTTTAGTAAAAATGTAAAGGATAGAATAGTGGTGGATTGCTCAAGTTATATCACACACACACACTCTTGATAGAACTCTTGATTTAATTGATTTCATAAAAGATTTCTTTTTAGAAAAGAATTTTATTTAGTAAAAGATTTTCTAGAGTAGAAAAAGATTTTCTTTGAGACAAAATACTATTTTGGATTTTGGTATTTCATAGTTCATATCTTTAAACCAAAATCATGATTAGAGCTTTATGTGAAAAACATAGATATTTCATATTGATTGTGTAGTGGATCATATCCATACACACCATGCTTTTAAATGGACTCAAATATCTTGTTTTTGTATTTGATAAAGGTTTGGAAAAACATTTCATGGAAAATTAGGTTTTTATCAAAAGAATTTTTACCAAGTATTTTACCTTGATAGTAGTATGACACATGCTCATACTCTATGATTTTTCAAGACCAAAACATTTTATCCAAGACCCAAAACCTAAATCCAAATTGTCCAGGTCCTGGAAGTTCTGATTTTTCAGAATTTCTCAGTGACCGGTCGACCGGCAGTCGACCGGCACTCGACCGACATGCACAGTTTTGTGCATGTGCGTATCAGTCGACCGGAGTCGACCGATACTCGACCGACCCAAACCTGTTGCTCTCTGGAAAATGCCAGTCGACCGGATCGGTCGACCGACAGTTCTTTCCAGAAGAGCGGTCGACTCACCAGTCGACCGGTGGCTGCAACGGTCAGAAAAATGACCGTTGGCCGGTCGACCGGAGGTCGACCGCCAGCTCTGACAGAACCCCAACGGCTCTATTTTCTGGCAGCCTATAAATTGGGATTTTGTCATCTGTTTTGAGGTTAACATTTAGGAGACTTCTTGAGCTGTTTTTCAGACACTTTTAGAGGAGTTTCTCTACAAGATTTTTAGTGCAAATACTTCCAATCAAAAGGAAGAGTTTTTATCAAGAGAGTGTTTAAGTGATTTCTTGTGTTTTCCAACAAAGCTTTCTTTCCTTCCTTTTCTCACACCACACTTGAGCTTTCCATTGCTAGATATTCCTATAGGTGTGTTGTAGTGAGAGTGCTCTTTAGGTGACCAAGTGTTGTGATCATCAAAGAGATTTTTCTTTGTACTTTGAGGAAGCGGGCAAGTGTGTTCGTTGTGGTTGGAGTTCGGTTGTGAACTCTTTGTGGTAGAGGTACGGCCTCGGCGAGTCGGTGGACTTGCGTGTGTACGGGACTTGGGAGTCCGAGGGTTTGTAGGTGTACGGCACCGAGGAGAGATCCGGTGGGATCTTGCATAGTGGAAATCCTTCGTGTGTCGAAGGCGGGGATGTAGAGCAAGTGTGCTCGAACCTCGAAACAAACCCTTTGTGTTTGCGATTGCTTACTCTATCCCTCTCTCTCTCTTTGTCTCTTTTATATCTTGCATTACTTTCATTGTCTTTACTTTACATGCTTGATATACCCTTGTGCTTAATTGATATACATACTTGCTTGGGATTGTTGTTAACACTAGTATTCAACCAAGAGAGCCAACGCGGCACCTCAACCCATTCAAGGGGAATCTAGAGGAGCTTGTCCAGAGCCTCGCAAGGGGAATTCGGCAACACTCTTGAGTTATACATAAGTGTTTAATTAAAAGAAGTTTTAATTTGGTCAACTTAGTTTTAATTCCGCATTATTTGTTCATAAGTGACCATTAGATTAGCCATCACCTATTCACCCCCCCTCTAGGTGATCTTTCAATTGGTATCAGAGCTAGTGCTCTTGATAAGGGTCTAACAACCTAAGAGTTAAAGATCCTACATTTGGGCTAATCACAATATTTATTGTACACACACACCTCACCATGGACTTTATGTCACCACCCACCTTTGACATTCTTAACATCCAAATTTGGAAGGTTAAGATGTCTTTGTTCCTCAAAGGACTTGGCCTTAGTGTATATCTTGCCACAAATAATAAAGAATATTGCTTAAATGGTAAGAACATTGAGGCTAATGCAAAAGCCCTTCATGCTCTTAAATGTACCCTAAATGATGATTATTTATCTAGGGTTTCTAACATTGAATCGGCTTTTGTAGTTTGGAACACCCTCATCTCCCTTGGCGAAAATGAACAATACTATGCGGGGAGTGATTCGGATGTTGGAAGCAACACCTCCAACAAGTGCTACATGGTCCAAGGGGATAACCCCCTTGAGGTAAACTCCGAATCCGAGGATGAGGATGTTAATATGTCATATGATGAGCTTAATACATTTTGCCAATTATTGCTTGAGAGATATGACATGATTAAAAAGAATAATAAAAATTTGAAAAAGGATGTTGCTTGCATGCATGTAGAACATGACTCTTTTAGAAATAACATTGCATGTTTGGAAAAGATAACAAGAATTTGAAAAAGAACATTGATTGCATGCATGTAGAAAATGATTCTCTTAGAAATAAACTTGCATGTTTAGAAAAAGAAAATGAGAATTTGAAAAATGAGAATGTTTCCCTATGTCTAAATTGAATGATTTATGTGAAGGGAATATGTCTTTGAAGGATAAGATTGCTATGGTAGAAAAACAAAAAGAAAGTATTTTGCAAGAAAACAAATCTTTAAAAGAAAATTTGTTGAAAAAGAAAAAGATAATGTTTCTCAAAAGAAAAAGAAAAATGATTCTTCATCTCATCATGCTTTTCATGCCACTACTAATGAGATTAAGAACTTGAAAAATAAAATGAATAATTTGAGTTCAACTTTGAACTCTTGTGCATTTAAACATACTAGATTGGAGTCCATGTTTCCCAAGAAACAAACTCCACATGCTCATGCACATACACATCATGCTCATGCTTATGATGCACAACACGATCACAATCACACTCATAAGCATCATGCTAAGGTGTACATTTGTACATATTGTGGCCGCAAAGGCCATCTAGCAAAATATTGTTTTGATAAGAAACCAAATCTATATTTTGCTAAGTATAATAAATTTTGGGTTCCTTACAACAATGCTAACCCAAAGGACCCAAGAAAACATGGGTACCAAAACCCCACCTTTTGATTTTGATGTAGGTGAGGGCTCTCACAAAACGTGAGAGGATTGGTGCCTTGGTAGCGAATGCAATGGATATGATGGACACTCTTGTAGATGCATTGCTATCAAGGGAATTATGGTGGAAAAGATCACCATGCTTGGAGCTTTGAAGTTGGTAACAATTTCTTAACTCCTATTTTTATATACATGCTTTTACTTATTTCATACATTCATAGCATGTTCATGATTTTGTTTGATTTGTGCTTTATGTGGTATTTACATGCTTAGATGTAGAATATTTCAAAACTTGTATCTATACATGTACACATAGTGAATTACAATTGACTCTTAAATAATTGTACTTCATGCTCACTTGTATCCACTTTATGCATATGTATAATCTAGTTTTGATAATTCTCATATATACATGTTGTGCCAATTTTTGTGATTTACTTCATGTATATGCATGTTTAATTCAAATCTAATAAATATACATGTATACCCGTGAGTCTCTTGCCTTCATGCAAACATTTAATAGACTCTTTTATTTTGGGATATGTATGCATATTGTTAGATTTGTATAATTCATACATATACCATGTAGATTATTTTCAAGATGATTTGTTTTGATAAAAATGATTTTTATGTGTTGATTGATAAAACTTTGATTAGTCATATTTGATTTGGCTTCAATGACTAATTTCATGTAGATACTACTTACATAACCTTTGAACACTCGATCTTCAAGAAAAGATATAATTTGGAGCTTTATGGAATATGAGTGCTTGAACTTTTATGTATTTAGTATTATTCATAAAAAACATATGATTTTTATTTATGAAGGATCTTTAACTAGTTTGTCAAAAATTCATTTAAACTAGTTATCTATTCTTCAAGATTTGCACATGATCCTATTTTTGATTTTATGGATAAATTCTTTTATATTCTCAAGATTTGAACGCTTCATGTATTGAATATTAGTTTAAATGTTAATTTCTATCAACACTAGGATTTATACTTGAACATATTTTGGGCACAAATAAATCTATTGATATGTGTACTTGAATGCATATTTGAACCCATTAGATGTACTTGTATTGCTTAGTTTTGATGATCATTACATTCTTAAACTTGTATTCCCATTTGGATTTATGTTATGATCATGTGATTTCATTTCAAGTATATGGTTTTTGCCAAACATTAAGATATACATGGATACCTCTTGAGTCATTTGCTTTTCATGCAAATCTATTTATAAGGACTCAATTGTATTTTGGGGATATGTATGTATACTTAATGTCTTGTCAAAACATACATATGCTATGAAATATAATTTTGATGATTTTCATATATTAAAATTTTTGTGATGGATTTCAAGAATTCAAAATTATGATTTGAAGGAATATTGAGTTTTATTGCAATTTTCATGATGCCATGTTTCACATAACATTAGTACACTCATTTTTGAAAATATGGACTTTATGGATTAGAGTGTTTTTAGTGCCTTGTGTTTCATTGATCTTTCATGAAAAACTTTTTAACTTATTCCTTGATGGAAGGATCTCGTACTAGTTCTTAAAACAAGTTCATTTAACTAGTTCGAATTCTTCATATGGTAGATTATATGATGTATACACTTATGCTTACCTTTCAATTGGTATCATTGGTTATTTGCAATTGGTATCAATATGACTTCATGTTGTGTATATTCATATTTTGATTGTATGTATGAATGCCTTCAAATTATATCAATTTCTATTGGTATTATCTTGTCATACATATATGTTATCTATTTGTGCTTATTTTACAAGTGGTATTTCCTTTAAAGCACAAAGATTGTTGATGCTAAGCTTAATTAGATTTCAAATTGGTATTTCATAATAAGCTTATGCATTGTGTTTTGAATTGGTATCAAAAATTCAAAATTTGATTATTTTACAATTGATATCTCAAAATTTGTTGTTACTAAGAAAAAGTTAAAATTTTGTTTTGATAAAGAAAAATTCAAAATTTTGATTTGTATTTTTACCCTCCTTGATTTCTTTGTTTTTGACAAAAAGGGGGAGAAAAATTTGTTTGATGTATTTTTCTTTGAACCCTTGTTGATGATTGACAAAAAGGGGAGAAGAATTTGTGATTTTATATGCATGATTTCATGATTTCCTTACTTAAGGGGAGAAGTATTTGGTTCCTTGCTTAAGGGGGAGTAAGATTTGTATTTATGCATATATGTCAAAAGATTTAATTTATGATTTGATCTATATGATTGCATCTCCTACATTGCATACATGTCATGTGCTTTTATTGCCATATCTTGTATTTATTTGGTATGCATGAGTTAAGGGGGAGCTTCTTTGAAGCTTTACTTTAATCCATGCATATATAACTCCATGAGTTTTGTCATCATCAAAAAGGGGGAGATTGTTGGCCCAAAGGCCCTTCACCCTAGTTTTGATGATGATCAACTCATGTAGTTATAGTTACTAATGATCTTGTGTTTAATTAGTGACAGATTCATGATCAAGATCTTAGTAGGTGCATAGCTCAACAAAGGATTAAAGAACAAGATTTGGAGCTTGCATGTTGTGATCCAAGGAGTTTTTGGATCAAGCTTGGACCAAGTCAAGAAGATGAGAAGCCTTCAAGTGAAGACTTCAAGAAGTTGAAGACTTGGGTCTAGGTATAGAATTTGTATTTTTGTTTTAGTAAAAATGTAAAGGATAGAATAGTGGTGGATTGCTCAAGTTATATCACACACACACACTCTTGATAGAACTCTTGATTTAATTGATTTCATAAAGATTTCTTTTTAGAAAAGAATTTTTATTTAGTAAAAGATTTTCTAGAGTAGAAAAAGATTTTTCTTTGAGACAAAATACTATTTTGGATTTTGGTATTTCATAGTTCATATCTTTAAACCAAAATCATGATTAGAGCTTTATGTGAAAAACATAGATATTTCATATTGATTGTGTAGTGGATCATATCCATACACACCATGCTTTTAAATGGACTCAAATATCTTGTTTTTGTATTTGATAAAGGTTTGGAAAAACATTTCATGGAAAATTAGGTTTTTATCAAAAGAATTTTTACCAAGTATTTTACCTTGATAGTAGTATGACACATGCTCATACTCTATGATTTTTCAAGACCAAAACATTTTATCAAGACCCAAAACCTAAATCCAAATTGTCCAGGTCCTGGAAGTTCTGATTTTTCAGAATTTCTCAGTGACCGGTCGACCGGCAGTCGACCGGCACTCGACCGACATGCACAGTTTTGTGCATGTGCGTATCAGTCGACCGGAGTCGACCGATACTCGACCGACCCAAACCTGTTGCTCTCTGGAAAATGCCAGTCGACCGGATCGGTCGACCGACAGTTCTTTCCAGAAGAGCGGTCGACTCACCAGTCGACCGGTGGCTGCAACGGTCAGAAAAATGACCGTTGGCCGGTCGACCGGAGGTCGACCGCCAGCTCTGACAGAACCCCAACGGCTCTATTTTCTGGCAGCCTATAAATTGGGATTTTGTCATCTGTTTTGAGGTTAACATTTAGGAGACTTCTTGAGCTGTTTTTCAGACACTTTTAGAGGAGTTTCTCTACAAGATTTTTAGTGCAAATACTTCCAATCAAAAGGAAGAGTTTTTATCAAGAGAGTGTTTAAGTGATTTCTTGTGTTTTCCAACAAAGCTTTCTTTCCTTCCTTTTCTCACACCACACTTGAGCTTTCCATTGCTAGATATTCCTATAGGTGTGTTGTAGTGAGAGTGCTCTTTAGGTGACCAAGTGTTGTGATCATCAAAGAGATTTTTCTTTGTACTTTGAGGAAGCGGGCAAGTGTGTTCGTTGTGGTTGGAGTTCGGTTGTGAACTCTTTGTGGTAGAGGTACGGCCTCGGCGAGTCGGTGGACTTGCGTGTGTACGGGACTTGGGAGTCCGAGGGTTTGTAGGTGTACGGCACCGAGGAGAGATCCGGTGGGATCTTGCATAGTGGAAATCCTTCGTGTGTCGAAGGCGGGGATGTAGAGCAAGTGTGCTCGAACCTCGAAACAAACCCTTTGTGTTTGCGATTGCTTACTCTATCCCTCTCTCTCTCTTTGTCTCTTTTATATCTTGCATTACTTTCATTGTCTTTACTTTACATGCTTGATATACCCTTGTGCTTAATTGATATACATACTTGCTTGGGATTGTTGTTAACACTAGTATTCAACCAAGAGAGCCAACGCGGCACCTCAACCCATTCAAGGGGAATCTAGAGGAGCTTGTCCAGAGCCTCGCAAGGGGAATTCGGCAACACTCTTGAGTTATACATAAGTGTTTAATTAAAAGAAGTTTTAATTTGGTCAACTTAGTTTTAATTCCGCATTATTTGTTCATAAGTGACCATTAGATTAGCCATCACCTATTCACCCCCCCTCTAGGTGATCTTTCAGTAGGCTTTAAGATTTACTTACCTTCTTCAACCAAAATTATCCTCCTAACTTCTTAACCTAGGTCAACCTTGTCTTCAAGAATTTTCCTCTAAGAAGATATTAGATCACTACTTTTTCATGTTCTATTAGGCCTTTGGAGGAGATAAAATAGGTAAAGGAAGCCTTTTTAGTATAAAGAAGGTAGGAAAGATTTGTGAGGGAATGAGAGGGGGAGAGAGAGTGAATGAAGAAGATGGAGGGAAATGGTGTTGCTGCTGCTCCTTCTTGGCCGGCTGTAAGATAGAAGAAGGGAGGGAATTTTTGGAGTTGGAAATAAGAAGAAGAAGAGAGGTTGCCAATGAGAGTTTTCTCTTCATTTTCCCCCTATTTATACTTCCCTTCTCTTAATGATATCATGCCAAGTGCCCCCTAACACCATCTCTCTACACCTATACCTTACTCCTATAAGCAAGGTCCCCATCCCTCTCCCCTTCATGAAGTACTTGTACCGACAAGTATGGTGGGGGTATGGTAAAAAGTCAACATGCATGTGTGTGTATTTAATCCATATACATACATACTAATATATGTATGATATAAAGTATAGTATAAGTATCTTACATGAATACTTGTTTTCACATTACTTCCATAAAGCATATTTAAGTGTATAAAAATAGGTGATTAGTAAGGCAAGTGTTACATGATTTGATCGGCTTAGATCAATCCAGTGCAGATATGATTGTTGCAAAAATAGCTCTTTCTTAAGCTTCTCCCAAGAATTCATACTTTCAGCATCGAAAGTGAAGGACACATCCTTAGCTAACAGATTGGTCAAGGGTCTAGCAATCTTGCTAAAATCCTTGATAAATCTTCAGTAGAACCGGCGTGTCCTAAGAAGGATCGAATATCCTTCACACATTTGGGCATGAGAAGCTTTGCAATAACCTCAATCTTGGCTCTATCCACTTCAATTTCTTTCTTGGAGATTTCATGACCCAAGACAATTTCATGTCTTACCATAAAGTGGCATTTCTCTCAGTTCAGTGTCAGATTTTTCTCAGCACAATGTTGAGGACGAGTTCTAAATGGTGAAGATATTGAGTGAATGAATCTCCATAAATGGAGAAATCATCCATGAAGATTTCTAAGAATCGTTCTACCGTATCTAAAAAGACTCAACATGCAACGTTGAAAGTTGCTGGGGCATTGCACAAGCCGAAAGGCATTCGACGATAAGCAAATGTCCCAAATGAACATGTGAACGTAGTCTTTTCTTAGTTCTCAGGAGCAATAGAAATCTAATTATACCGCGAGTAATCCAAGAACCAGTAATACTCGTGCCCGCCAAACGTTCAAGCATTTGATCAATGAAGGGCAGAGGAAAATGGTCCTTACAAGTTGCTTCATTAAGCTTCCTATAGCCAATGCAAACTCGAATTTTCGTGGGAAGTCGAGTTTGGACCAACTCTTTGTTCTAGTTTCCGCTATGGTGAAACCGGATTTCTTTGGAACCGCAAGGACAGGACTGGCTCATTGGCTATCCGAAATGGGATAAATTATTCCATTGTCTAAGAGTTTCACAATTTCAGCATGAATATCCTCTTGCATTATAGGGTTTAACCTACGCTGTCTCTTTTTGGTGTTGAATCTTCATTGAGATGAATGCGATGTTGAATTATGGTTGGACTCAATCCCTTTATATCAGTCATAGTCCAACCAATAGCTTCCCTATATTTTCTCAAAATTGCTTTAAGATCTTCTTCTTAACCGTCATTTAAATGGGAGGCAATAATGACAAGAAAGGTCTCTTGTTCGCCTAGATAGACGTACTTAAGATGCGCAGGTAAGGCGTTCAATTCTAAGGAAGGGGAAAGCTCACTGGAAGGATGAGTCAAATATGTTGGCTCCACATTTGGTGAAATAGGGTTCGAAGCCCAATTCACAGCAGACTCGATAACCTAATCAAGGTTAAAGTTGTTAGACTCTAACTCGAGTCATAATCATTTTCTAATTTTAATTCTTTCTTGTGTTCACTTGTCAAGTTCTCAATGAGGTTGACTTCAAATGTTTGATCCTCACCATCACGGGGTTTCTTTCCTAGGTTGAAGACATTGACTTTTCTAGTCATGTCCCCAAAGGTTAACCTCATGAACCCATTCCTACAATTGATAATGACATTGGCAGTAGCAAGGAATGGTCGCCCTAGGATAACAGGAGTTTTGAGCCCTAGGATTGGACAGGTTGTGTCTCTAAAACTATGAAATCAACGGGGTAGATAACTCCCTGACCCGGATAAGGACATCATTAATTTCTCCTTGGAAACTTTCACTGAACAGTCAGCCAGTTGGATTATAACTCAAGTTGGACTAAGATCGCCCACCCGAGTTATTGATAAACTGAGAATGGAAGCAAGTTGATACTTGCTCCCAAGTTAAGAAGTGCACGACTAATCTCGGCTTGTCCTATGGTGCAGGCAATGGTGGGACAACCCGGATCCTTGTACTCGATAGGGATCGGACCCGACAATAGCTCACTAATGTTAGTGGCTAAAAAGAATTTATTGGGTACATTAGTCTTTCTCTTCTTGGTGCACATGTCCTTAAGAAATTTTGCATAGGATAGGACTTGTTAAATGGCATCAAGAAGTGGCACATTTATTTTCACTTGATTAAAGATCTCAATTATCTTATCCATGTGTGGATTTTGCTTGTTGTTTTTCAGCCTATTAGGAATGGTACTATAGGCTGGTGCACCTGACTATTTGACTTATCCGTTTCAGATTCGTCAGATTTGGAAGGATTAGGTCTAGATGAGATGGATGCTTAAGTATGGTTGTGCTGAATGGGATTGGATGGTGCTGACACATGATTATCAACTTTCTTTCCCGACCTCAATGTATGAACAACATTACATTGATTCAATGGTTGATCCTCAGCCAAATGAGCTTGTTGAGAATTCCTAGGATTCATTACTGGCTGACCAGGTAAGGTACCCTTTTGTCTCTCATTCTGTGGATTGACTAATTGGCTCATTTGAATCTCTAGCCTCTGTATAGTTTGCAAGAGAGAATCTTGGTTCTTCATGTACCTTTTCATGTTTCTCTCAAGTTAGTCATTCTTCTTTCAAGTTGAGAATTCTGGAAGGAGGATTGTGGAGCTTGGTTGGGAAAGTTTTGTTGATCGTTTGAGAAATTAGGCTGATGGTTGGGAGAATTATGATGGTAATTGAAAAATTGGGTCGATGATTGGAAGAATTATTGGAATGATGACAGTGGCTTGCATTATTTGACTGTGAGTGGTCATTGTTGTTTTGGCTCCATAAGAAATTCGGGTGATTTCTCCAGCCAGGATTGTACATTGGTGCATAAGGATTATTGTTAGGCCTTGAAAAGGCCGCATTCATCAGTTTAGGATATTGCTGTTGAGCTTGAAACACAGGACACTCCTCAAACACATGATTCATGGCTTGACAGTAAGTACAGCCTGAGTTGAAAATTGGTTTGGGCTGACTTGATTGACTGGACTTGGTTTTATTAGTTTCTAAAACTTTTAGTCTTATCGCTAGGTTAGCTATTTTAGCCTCATTAGCTATGAAGATTCAATTGAATAGAGACCTCCTTTTGAAGAGATGGAGCTTGAATTCCTAGAATTTTCACTAGTTGGTTCCCATTAGATGGTCTTTTAGCTAGATCCTCATATAAATTCTATCATTCATTCTCATACTTCTTTAAGAATCCCCCTTGGCATATGGTTTCTAAGAGGGTCTTGGTAGAGAAGTCTAAACCATCATAAAGAATTTGATATTGTCGCCATTTTTCTATTCTATGATGAGGACATTGGGCAAGGAGGTCTTTGAAGCGTTCAAAGTACCTCCAAAACGGTTCACTAGGTTCTTGCTTGAACTGAATGATGTTTTTCTTAACGAGAGCGGTCTTATGATGTTTGATAGAATTTCTTCAAGAAGACTGATTGGTAGTGAAAAATGCATTTTTATCATAACATTTACCATCACATTTTCATATTTATTCATTTAATTCTGCACATTTATTAATATTTTGTGATTTATAGTGTGCAGGCCTCGAGTTCTTATTTTTATAAGAATAAAGCTTAATGAAGCCCAAAGCCCATATCCAAGCCCAAGTCCAAGCCCAGGTGTAAAGTGCAAATACCAAATGTCAAAAGTGCAAATACATAAGGGCCAAAGTTGCAAATACAAAGAAGAGGGAAGGATAGACTTCTATTCAACCCTAAATGCTTGCAGGAAGAGTTTAAAGATAAATTCGGATTCAGACTGTACATGTTTAGTATTCAGATCATACTTTTGCTACAGATATGCAAATCCGATGATTCAAAATTCTCCAGAAAGAAGACTTGAAGCCCTACAACTCTAATGTTTATCAAACTTTCCAATTCAGTCCGTAGATAATCTAATTTCGGCGATCAACAGGATAATAAATGCAGGACAGATTTGATTTGAACTTCTATGGATAAGTGCCACAAGTCTGGAGATAAGATCTTTTTGGGAGAGTTGTACTAGGACTCTACATCTTCCAACACCTATAAATATCCCTGCAGATGCAACACAGAGAGCAGACAGAAAGGTCCAGCGTCCAGCAAAGGGCCAAAGTTAGGATTTTTAGGGTTTTTCTTCTTTCTTTTAGGTTAGATTAGATTCCACCTTTGTAAATTTTATTTTCTTCTTGTGAAAGCTGAGAGGAGATGTTGCATTCATGGAGGAAGGGATCCTCTTGTACCAATGGTGACAGCCGGTGTAAGTTGTAAATTTTCCTCCATTGTTTAAATCAAATCAAAGCTTGTTTTGTTCCTTTTATGTTTTATTGTGTCTCTATCTTTGTCTATCATTGTTTTTTTCTACATTGTTTCTTTCTCTAATGTCTTGCCACCATGAGATCCAACTGCTTCGAGAATACCTAGCCGAAGAAGGAACCTTGACGGCCCATGGCGATGAACAGGTCTTCATAGCTTGTTTTCATTTCGTAGAGTAGATTAAGAAGGCGGAAGATCCCATAAGTCGTGCTTGTACGCCTTCCAAGAAAAGGTAAATCATCGCAACGGTTCAAACAAGGCAGCAGACTAAAGAGATAAGTTTTCTTTCCTTTTCTTTTATTTTCTTTTTTGTAGATTAAATCCACATCATCTCCATATTCTTTTCTACCACCCATTGTAAATACCATCCATTGTAAATACCACTACTAATAATAAAAATAAAAGCTTTAGAGTATAACTTGCTTAACGCTTCCATCGCAGTCCCTCCTTGAGGATCACGACCCGCATAGCCTTGCTACCGCGGATTGTATTGAGAACCTCGCACACCTTTAATTCTCAGATCTAATATTTTATTTTGCGTGCAGTAAAACTCGATCAACAAATGGCGCCGTTGCCGGGGAGGGACGGTAAGTTATTCTCTAATAAAAATATTTTTTATTAACTAATTCTTTTATTCTTTTCTGTTTGCAGGTTGGAGAACAGGAAACAGAAACAGAGTAGCAGCAAGGACATACAGCAACCCAGTGCCTCTGCCTCGAAGGCAGAGCACGAGGGCCTGCAACTTTGCCGCGGAAACGCGGCCAGAGCCGCGGATCCGCGGCAAGTGCATGAACTACTAATTCAGTTTTTACAGATTGCTGAAATTTGAGATTACTGCTTACTGCTCTATTCTGTTTTGTTCTGTGATATACCTGTAATTGCTAATAATTCAACAGTAAATCATTGGTTGTTAAAATAAAAAGTGATTAGAAGTTTGCATATTAGGCACGTGTCTTTTCATTATTTTTTTTACTGTTGAAGAGTGCTGGAGAAGCAAGGTACGTACGCATTGCATGTATTTGGATTCATCTCTTGGTTGATTTTCTGCTTTGAGTGATTCTTATCTATTTATCTTGTACACTTGCACAATTCATCTTAAGGGCATAACCCATTAACAAGATAAGGTGGGGATTTCATCACCCTTCCTTAGCCCAAAATCATATCCCGAGCACTCACTAACCCAAGCCTAACTAAAAAAGAGTAGACGTTGGCCCTAGGGACATCTCGGACTCAATTAGGAGATTATCCTAAGGGGGAACAGTGCTGGAAGTTGACTCCTGCCAAATCAGTGTCTAGGAAGGGATTGAGGCCGAAAGCCCGAAGTGGTGGTTATTAATTAAGGACGTCTTTGACGGAAAACCTCCCACCACTCTTGCCCGACTGGCTGATTAACTTGTGGTCAAAGTCTGCACCCTACCTCCCGTGGACAGTCTAATCAGTTAGGAGTCGTCTAGGTCTAGGTCTACCCTAACTTAGGTTAGAAATTTTTCTTCTTTGTTTGTTTCTTTTTGTTTTGTTTTGTGATTGTGTGATATGGCCTATAACAATAATTTTTTCAATTTTAATGAGGATCCATATTACACACCACCTCTTATTCGGATATTACCACCCCATATCATAACTTTGACCAACCTAGTGTGCCAGATTGGTCTTATCCGAATCATTACATGCCCCAGTCCCAATACTATGAACAAGATTGGAATAATCATCACTACTCTTCACAGAGTCAATGGGATTCAATACCCCTGAGCCATATGGTCAACCACCTGTTCAACCATTATCTTCGTACACGTCTTTTCCCCCACATCACCAAGGTTTCAGTCCTCCATTGATCTATTCGATGGGTTAGAAGAAAAAGTGGATCGGTTTGCAAGATACAATGAATGATCAAATTTCTAGACTTTCAAACATTCTTGAGCATCTTGATAGGAACCAAGAATCATTCTGTTTAGAAGACCTTGATCAAAATTCAATTTCATCACATCAATATGAACTTGCTCAATCCAATCCTTGGACAAATTGGCTAGTTTTAATTTCAATGAGATTGAATTAGATTATGAATGTGAACCCGATCCCCAACTTTGCGATTCAGTTTCCATCTTCGAATCTATGTTGACTCCAGTATCCTACCCAATTTGGACCAATTTTCTGAGCCAATATTTATTCCCATACCCATATATCATGAAATTGAATCACCCATTTTTGATGATCATATTGAACTTGACCAATTGTGCATTTTGAAAGTCCCATGGAAAAATGGCAAGTTCCCATTTTTATGAGATTGAAACTAATGAGATATGTGACCTAGATTCCCAAATCTATGATCAAGTTCAAATTCCCGAATCATTATTGACTCCTGTTTTGTTACCCACTTAGGTAATATTTTAGAGTCAGTTTTGATTCCCACACCTATCATTCCTGAACTTGAATCACCCAATTGAGTCACATTCCATTGTGGGAAAATGATGTGGACTTGAGTTTTTATTTCTTGACTTGGACCCACTTCTTGAACCATGCTCGACTCCTGAACCCTTACTTGATTTAAGTTTCTTTCCTGAGTCGGTATTAGTTCCTGAACCTATCATTCTTGAGTCCAAGTCAACCATTCTACCAAGTCACATTCTTTTGTTGGACATAGGTATAGACCATGACTCTGTGATGATTTTCCAGGACTGGTCATGTAAAGGGAGTAAGTTTCACGAGAGGATCTTCCATGATCCTATTCATTCTGGGACTGTAAATACGTAAATAAAAAAGAGGTCAATAAAGGTAGGTTCCGTGAACTACCACGTTATCTTGTTTGGGCCGCATTTCGTGGACCAATTAGACCACCACCGGAACCACCCCTAAGGTAATTTTCCGCCTTCCCTTGTTCTTTTTCATGCATATATGCATTCATTTCATACATTGAGGATAATGCATGAGATAAGTGTGGGGTGGGCTTTACTAACATACTAACATAGGTAGAAACTAACAAATTTGCTAAAAAAAAAATAAAAAAAAATCTGAAAAAAAAATTTAAAAAATGTTATTAAAAAAAGGAAATATTTTGACTTTATTTTTTGAAGAAATCTAAGTTAGTTTTAAGGATTAGGAAAATCATGATTAGGATTTCTAAAAACTTGGTCAAAATAAATAAATTGTTTAATTTTTAGGTATAGGAGAAGAAATTGAATAATTAATTAGTCTTGATTTTTACCTTAATGAAGTATGCATACCAAATGCATATCTAGGATTCTAAGACAAAGACCTTGTGCCTCATATATATATATATATATTATATATATATATATATATAAAGAAAAAAGGAAAATCACTAATTAAGCTGATACATGTGCCTCAAGAAGCATAAGTATTCATGCCTAAAGGTGAATAAATAAAATAAAGTCCTTAGTTTTGGGGCCTAGTTCACTCGAATTTGAGTCCGCGGGGTGTTTTTCACCTGGTGCCCTAAAGCCAACCGGTTTGGAGCCACCGACTTTAAGTTCGTTACATGGGTGATTAGAAAGCCTAAGAAGACTAAGAAATATAATATTGTATTAAAACATCTAATAATCAATTAGTTAGGTATGAGGGCCTCAAGAAGCCTTGATGCTTACACGAAAGAAAATTAGATGCGTTATACATATTAAAAAAAAATATAAATAAAAAAAAAGAAAAAAAAGAAAAGAAAAAAAATATATATATGAGGCATGAGAGTCCAAGTTAAGGAATTCCTAGTATAAATTCATAAGGATGCATATGACTTTTGGTAATGGAAAAAGACTATATTAGAAATTCAATTTTAATCCTTACCTAAAATGATAACAATTGACTTTATAAAGACTAGGTTTGAAGAATGAATAAAAATGATAATCCTAAAACTTATAGACTACTTAGTCTCTTCAAATATAATTCAATATTTTTTTCTTTTTATGGATTTTGTGGGTGAATCCGCTGAAAACCCTCACGAGACAACACTCGTCCTCTAGGGTAACCTAGAGGTTTAACAGCTTGTTGCACGTGCTAAGTGCAACCGTGATTCCTACGAAAGTGAGTTAGGTTAGATTAATTTTCTTTTTCTTTGTTTTTACTCGAGGACGAGCAAAAAGATAAGTGTGGGGGGTGTGATGGTAGTGAAAATGCATTTTATCATAACATTTACCATCACATTTTCATATTTATTCATTTAATTCTGCACATTTATTATTTTTTGTGATTTATTGTGTGCAGGCCTCGAGTTCTTATTTTTATAAGAAATAAAGCTTAATGAAGCCCAAAGCCCATATCCAAGCCCAAGTCCAAGCCCAGGTGTAAAAGTGCAAATATCAAATGTCAAAAGTGCAAATACATAAGGGCCAAAGTTGCAAATACAAAGAAGAGGGAAGGATAGACTTCTATTCAACCCTAAATGCTTGCGGAAAGTTTTTAAGATAAATTCGAATTCAGACTGTACATGTTTAGTATTCAGATCATAACTTTTGCTACAGATATGCAAATCCGATGATTTAAAATGCTCCAGAAAGAAGACTTGAAGCCCTACAAACTCTTATGTTGATCAACTTTCCAATTCAGTCCGTAGATAATCCAATTTCGGCGATCAACAGGATAATAAATTGCAGGACAGATTTGATTTGAACTTCTATGGATAAGTGCCACAAGTCTGGAGATAAGATCTTTTTGGGAGAGTTGTACTAGGACTCTACATCTTCCAACACCTATAAATATCCCTGCAGATGCAACACAGAGAGCAGACAGAAAGGTCCAGCGTCCAGCAAAGGGCCAAAGTTAGGATGTTTAGGGTTTTTCTTCTTTCTTTTAGGTTAGATTAGATTTCCACCTTTGTAAATTTTATTTTCTTCTTGTGAAAGCTGAGAGGAGATGTTGCATTCATGGAGGAAGGGATCCTCTTGTACCAATGGTGACAGCCGGTGTAAGTTGTAAATTTTCCTCCATTGTTTAAATCAAATCAAAGCTGTTTTGTTCCTTTTATGTTTTATTGTGTCTCTATCTTTGTCTATCATTATTTTTCTACATTGTTTCTTTCTCTAATGTCTTGCCCACCATGAGATCCAACTGCTTCGAGATACCTAGCCGAAGAAGGAACCTTGACGGCCATGCGATGAACAGTCTTCATAGCTTGTTTTTCATTTCGTAGAGTAGATTAAGAAGGCGGACGATCCCATAAGTCGTGCTTGTACGCCTTCCAAGAAAAGGTAAATCATCGCAACGGTTCAAACGGCAAGCAGACTAAAGAGATAAGTTTTCTTTTCCTTTTCTTTATTTTCTTTTTTGTAGATTAAATCCCATCATCTCCATATTCTTTTCTACCACCCATTGTAAATACCATCCATTGTAAATACCACTACTAATAATAAATAAAAGCTTTAGAGTATAACTTGCTTAACGCTTCCATCG
>JAVJIF010013999.1:0-135128 GCA_038442645.1 Agave tequilana | reverse complement strand
CTGTACCTGCATGCATGAACCACATCACCTGATCATGTACACATGTGACTACCTGATATGCATGCCACTTGGCTTTATCATATGTACTCGCGGGGTTACATCTGACCTGAATTCTCATGTCCAGATCCTAGAGCCGGGACAATGGTGGCCTTGTTTGTAGCTGATCAGAGTGCACAATGGATCCTTCCGTGGCGACCAGAGTGTAGCAGAAGCTTGGACATTACCACAGCTCTTCTTCTCACTCTTCTCTTGATTGGTTCTCGGAGGCGCCTCTTGCTGCTCGTAAGCATCTCTCAGCTTTTGTATGTATATCTCCCGTGTTGTACTTTTGTATTTTCTGATGATGCGATATTCTGTAATATTGTATCACTCTTTGTGATAACCATGTATTTGTACTTTACTGTTGGAATGTATATTACCACTGTGCTTCCGCACTCTTATTCTTGCCTGTACTGGTGCTTAACGTATATACGTAAGGTATTTCCGACCTGCGTATATACGTCGCAGTGACTTCTCCGTACCCACGGAATCGGGGCATCACAGAGAGTTCAGTTTGATTGTTTTTTCAAACGTAAGAACCCATTTTGAAGTCGCGTTAGGGGATTTTGGGCTTCAATTTGAGAACCCGTTTAGGTACTTCGCCATCCGAGAATCACTTATGGTGTTTCACTACTGACTTGGTTGACCACAAGTGAGGAGTCACACTGAACTTTGCACCCTGTGACCCCGAATGTGATACGTGCTTGGAGCCCAACGCCTCGTTCTCGACTTTATTGTTGGATGCTTGAAAGACAAAGGAAAAGGACTGTTCGATGATGGATCCTTCTGGAGTGGTGAAGATAATTTCTATTCCCATCCTCTTACTATTTGAAGCTCCATCCACGTTTAGGATCCATCCTTCTAGTTGTTTAGCATGCTTTGTGGCCCGCCGGGGTAAAAATCATCAATAAAGTTAGCTAAGACTTAGCCTTTGATTGATGTCCTTGACTCGTATCTGAGTCCGTATGATCTCAGCTCCAAGGCCCATTTTGATATCCTCCTAGTTGCTCTGGTTTTCCACGAGACTTCTCAGGGAGTGCTCGATGAGGACTGTGATCAAGAAGGTTTGAAGTAGTGTTTAAGCTTTCTTAAGATGATGAAGAGAGAAAGCACCATCTTCTCTAGACTTTGGTATCTGATTTATGGATCGTTATGGAATGGCTGATATAATATATCAGCTTCGGTGCCCTTGTCTTCCCTAACTAAGACTCCGCTCATAGATAACTCCGAGACGGCGAGGTAGAGATATAGCGTCTCTCCTGAGGAAGGCTTTGACAACCAGGTGGGTGAAATCAGATACTTCTTCAATCCTTAGAAGGTTGTCTTAGATTCCTCGTTCCAGTGGAAGCTAGCTCCATTCTTCTTCAAGGCTTGGAAGAATGGCCTTCGTTTGTCCGTGAATCAGCTGATGAACCGATTGAGGGCTGTAAGATGTCTGTTCAACATTTGGACCTCCTTCACACAAGTAAGCAACTTCATGTTTAGAATTGCAAATATCTGGTCAAGCTCGGCCTCGATGCCCCGTTGAGTGATCAGATATACCAAAAACTTTTTGGAGGCCACCCTAAATGTGTATTTCTCGAGGTTGAGTTTTATCTTGTATTGCCTAAGGATATCGAAGGCTTTGTCTTGATGTTAGAGATAATCCGTACATTGTACACCTTTTACCAATATATCATCGATGTATACTTTCATGGTGCTCTCAATCAGATCCTTGAAGACTTTGTTAACTATTCACTGAAAGGTGGCCCCCGCATTCTAAAGTTAGAAGGGTATCAGCTCATAGTAGTAGATTTCCAGACCAGTAGTGAAGGCGATTTTGTCTTCATCTGGTGGGTGCATCTTGATCTGATTATAGTCAGAATAGGCATCCATGAAGCTAAGGAGCTCATGGCCCGTTGTTGCCTTTATTTGTTGGTCGATCCTTGGAAGAGGATAGTTATCCTTCAGGCAAACTTCATTGAGGTTAGTAAAATCGATGCAGATTCTCCACTTTTCTTCTTTTTCATCATGAAATGGGATTAGAGAGCCAGTCGGGTAGAATGTCTCTCTGATGAAGCCAGCTTGAAGTAGGCGATCGACTTCATCACTGATGGCGCAACTCCTTTCTTCATTCATTCTCTTAAGCTTCTACTTATTGTTTAGCATTTGCCTTGAAGGAAAGCTTGTGATAGATGATCTCCGTGTTAATTCTAGGTATATCGTAGGGGACCATACTAATACGTCTGAAATTTTTGATAAGAATTGTTTGAACAGTCTTCCCATAAGGGTGCATGTTTGAGTCGATTCAGAGTGTGCTCTGGGTGATGTGGATCTATACTAAATGATTTGGGCTCTTCCTCGATTCTGTTGTCAGGGTTTCCCGACTCGGTGGGTGAGTCGGGATCTTGGGTTTCACCGTGCTGTGATTGTTATTGATCAGCAATCCTCTTCTATTTCTTATCAACAGTAGAGTCTTCATTAGCACTTTCTCAGGACGTCCTTTGCGCTCAGCTTGACCTCTTCTAGTCTACTAGAGCTATTGTCCTAACCATCGCCTGGTCACCTCTTTGTTGGTCCCGAGATGATGCCAAATGCAGAACTTGCTCTGTTGGCACTTATGGATCTAAACTACAAAGTCAACACAAATACTAAACAAAGAAGAATTAAGTTAAACAAATAAATAAACTTGCAGTAAAGGAAATCAAATCTCAGAAAAGTTTAGACAAACGCAAACATGAGAGATTTATCCTGATTTGGTCCTCGTGACCTACATCCAGTCCCCAAGCCACCCGCTTGAGATTTCCTTTATCCTTGATTTTGTACACCCAAAATCACAATCATGCACACCACTTGACAAATTCCCTTTGCCAAATGTGTACACCTTCTCTTCCACCAAGAGAACAAACTCCACCTTGTACAACTGCTTCTACACCAAGAAGACACCCGTGTACAATGATTGCTTTAAGTATTACAACACTTTCCTATAAGCCTTGGTACTGTGTATGAATGTGGACAAGGTCTAGTATAGGAGAAACTTCAGAGAACTTCACAAAGGAATTTGAATTTGGTGAAGAACTGAAGTAGAAAAACAGATTTCAGGTTGGCAGAATTTTGATTTTGAAAACTGAAGATTAGGATGTTAATTTGGCCTTTAGAATAACAACCCTTTATATAGCTGCACACTAGGGTAAGTTAGGATAGTTATAGGTGCAATTCAAATGATTAGAACGTTGGAAAACGTTGCACAAAAGACCAGATAACAGAAACTTTCCAACAGTCAGAAACTACCTATAGTCGACTTGCCTTTTGAGTTAGTCGACTATACTAGGCAATTTCCAAAGGTTAGTCGACTACATTTTGGTATTAGTCGACTAGGTCAAGATAAGTTCGAGTGACAGGTTTCTGGATAACTGAATCAAGTCGACTGCAACTACTTTATAAGTCGACTGGATCAGCTATTAGTCGACTAGGGGAATAGTGTTAGTCGACTATAAGGTCTATTAGTCGACTAGGTTGTCTGTCAAGTCGACTAATGGACAAACAGAGAGTTGGGTCTAAATTGAGACACAGGATTAGTCGACTAGGAGTTGGGTCAAGTCGACTACACAAGTTATTAGTCGACTAATAGGGACTATAAGTCGACTATAGGTCTATGATATGTGTGTGTACATCAAGACTTTTGACATGCTATTCATAATTACAAAACACATCATATCAACTCTCTTTGGGAAGTCTTGATCATGAAGAACTCTTGATTCGTCGTGTGTTAGAGTTCCAAATGAAATGCTTCACAAAAGTCTTCATCAAAACAAGTTCCAACAATGTCCCCCTTTTTGATGATGACGCTTTGTGTGCACAAGTGCTCCCCCTGCAGAAAATATGTTATATTTTCCTCCCCCTGCAGAAATTGGGTTATAACAAATATAGAAATACTTTGTTCTCCCCCTGAAACAATATATCATTAACTATATATATATGTTCTCATCAATTTTCTTATATGGTACCTGCAAGATAAACGTTAGATGGTACCAAACATAAAAGAAGATATTAACCTTTAGGAGTCCAAATCCATTTAGAATTTGGTTTCCACCTTTTAGTATACACATAGTTGCAAGAATTACATATATCATGAATGTATGATGCAATATATGTATTTTTATCATGAATACTTAATTCTTAGGAATCCATATAAACTTATTTTTCTTAGACTTTCTTTACAAAAGAACTATATGGATTACAACAATATGAAGATTTTTCAATAAATCCAAGACCATAATTATTATGTGACAACTTCTGAAAAGATAATAAATCATTCAATTTTTCTTTTCCTTGATTGAACTTAGTCACATTTTGCAAAATATCTTCATATTTCTTTTTGAAAACTGAAATATTTTTATCTAAAATAGAAATCCTTTTATTCAAAGACTCAGTTTCCTTTTAAGAAAAATGTTCTCTTTTATAAACTTCTCATTATCATTTTTCAAAGAAGATATGACTTTTTCAAACTCATCTTGTTGAGAATTTATAAAAGATACTTGTAAAGCATAACATGAATTTTCATTTAAAAGTTTTTCATTTTCTTTTGATAAAACTTTATTTTTCAGTTTTTCATGCTTTAGATCATTAAACAATTCATGAAATGCATCTGAAAGTTCAGTAAACGATACCTCATCATCTTCTATGGCCATGTAACCTAGGTTGACACGTTCAATGGATTCTTCTTCGTCAGAAGATGAGGAATCACTGTTCTCCCATGAGGCTTCATAGTTTTTCTTCTTTCTGAACTTTTTGCTCTTGATTTTACCTTTATTTTTAAGCAATGGACAATCCATCTTCATATGACCTGGTTTATTGCAATTAAAGCATTTGAATTTACCTTGCTTTAGAAATCTCCTGAATTTCTTTGAAAGCATTGCCATCTCCTCTTCATCGTCATTTGAATCGTCCGTGTCGGAGGATGCATGGAAGGCAAGTTCTTTCTTCTTTGAGTGGTGCTGTTCGTCCTTCTTTCTTTCTTCTAACTGCACTTCATATGCCATTAGATTACCGATTAGGTTTTCTAATATCATAGTTGAGAGATCATTCGTCTCTTCAATTGTGGTTTGTCTTCTTCTCCCATTCTTGTGTGAGTGCACGAAGGATCTTACGAACTCTTTCACTTGGGTGTAGTCCTTTCCAAGGGATGCTAATGAATTTGTAATGTCGGTGAATCTTGTAACCATTTTGGATATGGTTTCATTCTCCTCCATTTTGAATAATTCAAACTTTGGACAAGAACAGATATTTTAGACTCTTTAACTTTACTTGTGCCTTCGTGTGTTACCTAAAGAGTATGCATATTTGATGTGCAGAAGTGGCTGTTGACACTCTGTTGAATTCTTCTTTGGTTAATGCACAGAACAAGGCATTTATTGCTTTGACGTCAAGGTTCGCATTCTTCTTTTGATCCTTACTCCAAGCGTTGTAGTTGGTTGATGGCTTGGTGTACGATTCTTCAACAATGTTCCAAAGTTCATAATTGAGCGATTGCAAGTAGATCTTCATTCTACACTTCCAATAGTTATTGTTGGATCGGTCAAATAGCGGTGGACGTTGTGTAGAAGGTCCTTCTTTGAATTAGGATGATGAAAACTACGTTGCCATCCTTGCTTGTTGTTGACTAGGTATGCAGGGCTTGTATGCCGGTTACCAAATGTGAGACCTGCTCTGATACCAATTGTAGTTCCTACTCTGATACCAATTGTAGGATCTCGCTCTGATACCAATTGTTGGTCCCGAGATGATGCCAAATGCGAACTTGCTCTGTTGGCACTTATGGATCTAAGCTACAAAGTCAACACAAATACTAAACAAAGAAGAATTAAGTTAAACAAATAAATAAACTTGCAGTAAAGGAAATCAAATCTCAGAAAAGTTTAGACAAACGCAAACACGAGAGATTTATCCTGGTTCAGTCCTCATGACCTACATGCAGTCCCCAAGCCACCCGCTTGAGATTTTCCTTTATCCTTGATTTTGTACACCGAAAATCACAATCATGCACACCACTTGACAAATCCCCTTTGCCAAATGTGTACACCTTCTCTTCCACCAAGAGAACAAACTCCACATTGTACAACTGCTTCTACACCAGAAGACACCCGTGTATAATGATGCTTTGAGTATTACAACACTTTCTTATAAGCCTTGGTATTGTGTGTGAACGTGGACAAGGTTTAGTATAGGAGAAACTTCAGAGAACTTCACAAAGGAATTTGAATTTGGTGAAGAACTGAAGTAGAAAAACAGTTTTCAGGTTTGGCAGAATTTTGATTTTGAAAACTGAAGATTAGGATGTTAATTTGGCCTTTAGAATACAACCCTTTATATAGCTGCACACTAGGGTAAGTTAGGGTAGTTATAGGTGCAATTCAAATGATTAAAACGTTGGAAAACGTTGCACAAAAGACCAGAAAACAGAAACTTTCCAACATTCAGAAACTACCTATAGTCGACTTGCCTTTTGAGTTAGTCGACTATACTAGGCAATTTTCCAAAGGTTAGTCGACTACATTTTGGTATTAGTCGACTAGGTCAAGATAAGTTCGAGTGACAGGTTTCTGGATAATTGAATCAAGTCGACTGCAACTACTTTATAAGTCAACTGGATCAGCTATTAGTCGACTAGGGGAATAGGGTTAGTCGACTATAAGGTCTATTAGTCGACTAGGTTGTCTGTCAAGTCGACTAATGGACAAACAGAGAGTTGGGTCTAAATTGAGACACAGGATTAGTCGACTAGGAGTTGGGTCAAGTCGACTACACAAGTTATTAGTCGACTAATAGGGACTATAAGTCGACTATAGGTCTATGATATGTGTGTGTACATCAAGACTTTTGACATGCTATTTCATAATTGCAAAACACATCATATCAACTCTCTTTGGAAGTCTTGATCATGAAGAACTCTTGATTCGTCGTGTGTTAGAGCTCCAAATGAAATGCTTCACAAAAGTCTTCATCAAAACAAGTTCCAACAATGTCCCCCTTTTTTATGATGACGCTTTGTGTGCACAAGTGCTCCCCCTGCAGAAAATATGTTATATTTTCCTCCCCTGCAGAAATCGGGTTATAACAAATATAGAAATACTTTGTTCTCTCCCTGAAACAAATATATCATTAACTATATATATATATGTTCTCATTAATTTTCTATATGGTACCTGCAAGATAAACGTTAGATGGTACCAAACATAAAAGAACATATTAACCTTTAGGAGTCCAAATCCATTTAGAATTTGGTTTCCACCTGTTAGTATACACATAGTTGCAAGAATTACATATATCATGAATGTATGATGCAATATATGTATTTTTATCATGAATACTTAAATTCTTAGGAATCCATATAAACTTATTTTTCTTAGACTTTCCTTTTACAAAATAACTATATGGATTACAACAATATGAAGATTTTTCAATAAATCCAAGACCATAATTATTATGTGACAACTTCTGAAAAGATAATAAATCATTCAATTTTTCTTTTCCTTGATTGAACTTAGTCACATTTTGCAAAATATCTTCATATTTCTTTTTGAAAACTGAAATATTTTTATCTAAAATAGAAATCCTTTTATTCAAAGACTCAGTTTCCTTTTTAAGAAAAATGTTCTCTTTTAAACTTCTCATTATCATTTTTCAAGGATGATATGACTTTTTCAAACTCATCTTGTTGAGAATTTATAGAAGATACTTGTAAAGCATGACATGAATTTTCATTTAAAAGCTTTCCATTTTCTTTTGATAAAACTTTATTTTTCAGTTTTTCATGCTTTAGATCATTAAACAATTCATGAAATGCATCTGAAAGTTCAGTAAACGATACCTCATCATCTTCTATGGCCATGTGACATAGGTTGACACGTTCAATAGATTCTTCTTCGTCAGAAGATGAGTAATCACTGTTCTCCCATGAGGCTTCATAGTTTTTCTTCTTTCTGAACTTTTTGCTCTTGATTTTACCTTTATTTTTAAGCAATGGACAATCCATCTTCATATGACCTGGTTTATTGCAATTAAAGCATTTGAATTTACGTTTCTTTAGAAATCTCCTGAATTTCTTTGAAAGCATTGCCATCTCCTCTTCATCGTCATTTGAATCGTCCGTGTCAGAGGATGCATGGAAGGCAAGTTCTTTCTTCTTTGAGTGGTGCTGTCGTTCGTCCTTCTTTCTTTCTTCTAACTGCACTTCATATGCCATTAGATTACCGATTAGGTTTTCTAATATCATAGTTGAGAGATCATTCGCCTCTTCAATTGTGGTTGTCTTCTTCTCCCATTCTGGTGTGTGTGCACGAAGGATCTTACGAACTCTTTCAACTTGGGTGTAGTCCTTTCCAAGGGATGCTAATGAATTTGTAATTGAAATATCACCTAGAGGGGGGGGGTGAATAGGTGATGGCTAATCTAATGGTCACTTATGAACAAATAATGCGGAATTTAAAACTAAGATGACCAAATTAAACTTCTTTTAATTAAACACTTATGTATAACACAAGAGTGTTGCCGAATTCCCCTTGCGAGGCTCTGGACAAGCTCCTTTAGATTCCCCTTGAATGGGTTGAGGTGCCGCGTTGGCTCTCTTGGTTGAATACTAGTGTTAACAACAATCCCAAGCAAGTATAGCAATTTAAGCACAAGGGTATATCAAGCATGTAAAGTAAAGACAATGAAAGTAATGCAAGATATAAAAGAGACAAAGAGAGAAAGAGAGCAAGAGTGAGCAATCGCAAACACAAAGGGTTTGTTTCGAGGTTCGAGCACACTTGCTCTACATCCCCGCCTTCGACACACGAAGGGTTTCCACTATGCAAGATCCCAATGGATCTCTCCTCAGTGCCGCAACACCTACAAGCTCTCGGACTCCCAAGTCCCGTACACACGCAAGTCCACCGACTCGCCGAGGCCGCACCTCAAACCAAAGAGTTCACAACCGAACTCAACCACCAACGAGCACACTTACCCGTATCCTCAAAGAACAAAGAAAAATCTCTTTGATGATCACAACACTTGATCACCTAAGGAGCACTCTCACTACAACACACCTATAGGAATATCTAGCAATGGAAAGCTCAAGTGTGGTGTGAGAAAAGCAAGGAAAGAAAGCTTTGGTGAAAAACTCAAAGAATCACTTTTACACTCTCTTGATAAAACTTTCCTTTAGATAGGAAATATTTGCTCACTATTTTGTGGAGAAACTCTTCTAAAAGTATCAGAAAAACAGGCTCAAGAAGTCTCCAAAATCTTGTGTGAAAACAATGACAAAAACCCCAATTTATAGGTTGCCAGAAAACTAGCCGTTGGGTTCTGTCAGCACTGCCGGTCGACGGGCCGGTCGACCGCCAACGGTCAAAAATCCGACCGTTGGAGCCTCCGTCGACCGTCCGGTCGACCGAGCCACTGGAGCAGAGAGTAACTCTCTGTCGGTCGACCGGCACGGTCGGCCGATATTTCCTGAGAGCAAAGCTCTCTGAACCGGTCGACCGTCCCGGTCGACCGATCTCCAGTGCACGAAGGCGTGCACGTCTGTGCACGTCGGTCGACTGATCCGGTCGACCGACTTCAGACTCGGTCGACCGGTCCAGTCGACCGCTGAAGCCTGAAACAGTTTGCACAGTTACGGGATTTGAAAATAGGTCTTTTAACTTAATAAAAATCCCATAAATTCACAGTAAATCTAAAAAATAGTTTTAATCACAATAAAAACTGTTTTTCTAAAAACATGTTTTTCCAAAACTTGTTTTTCCATAACTTCTCAAAATACAAAAACAAGATATTTTGAACTTATTAAAGCATAGTGTGTATGGATATGATCCATTACACAATCAATATGAAATATCTATGTTTTTGACATTAAGCTCTAATCATGATTTTGGTTTAAAGATATGAACTATGAAATACCAAAATCCAAGATAAATATTTTGTCACAAAGAAAAATCTTTTTCTAAATAAAAATTCTTTTCTAAGACATAGAAATCTTTCATGAAAGCAATCCTATCAAGAGTTCTATCAAGAGTGTGTGTGTGATATAACTTGAGCAATCCACCAACTATCTATCCTTTACATTTTATCTAAAATAAAAATACAAATCTTATACCTAGACACAAGTCTTGATCTTGAAGTCTTCCCTTGAAGTCTTCACATCTCTTGACTTGGTCCACATGCAAGCCACCGAGCTCATCTCTAGATGTGGTCTTGATGCATAGGCTCGTGAATCAACCGGTGCTAGCTTCACAACTTGTCTTTAAATCCTTTGTTGAAGCTCCACACCTACTAAGATCTTGATAAAGAATCTGTCACTAATTAAACACAAGATCATTAGTAAATATAACTACATGAGTTGATCATCATCAAAACTAGGGTGAAAGGCCTTTGGGCCAATAATCTCCCCCTTTTGATGATGACAAAACTCATGGAGTTATATATGCATGGATTAAAGTAAAGCTTCAAAGAAGCTCCCCCTTAACTCATGCATAATAAATAAGCAATAGATATTCAATGAAGCACATAAATATGTATGCAAATGAATGCATGTAAAACTAAACAAATCTTTTCTTTCTAGTGATGCATGAGTAAAACACAAGCTAAAATCTTTCTCCCCTTAAGTAAGGAACAATATACTTCTCCCCCTTAAGGAAATCATGCATATAACTCAAATACTTCTCCCCTTTTTGTCAATCATCAACAAAGGGTTCAAAGTAAAATCAAATCAAACAAATGTTATCTCCCCTTTTTGTAAAAAACAAAGAAATCAGGGAGGGATAATACAAATCAATTGTAAAATTATTAAAGATTTATATGCGATATACATTCATGAAGAGGAAGACGCTAAGTTAGCTTCCCTACACATATGCATTACATGAAAAGGGATGTGAAGCCCTAATTCACATAACACACATTATGTAATGCATAAGAGGAGATGTGAAGCTCCCCCTACACACGTGTACCACATAAAGAAGAGATGTTAAGCTCCTCAATATACAATACACTCAACATGAATCTATATGTAGAAGAGATGTTAAGCTCTTCTTGCATATAGGCAATACAAACCAAAAAAAAAAAAATTTTTTTTATTTTTCTTATAAAATTTAATTTTTTTTCAATAAAACAAATTTTGAGACATCTTAAAATACACAATTTTCTTTTAAGGTACCAAATGTAGAATAATCAAATTTTGAATTTTGATACCAATTTCAAAACACAATGCACAAGCTTATAATGGGATATCAATTTGAAATTCTATTTAAGCTTAGCATCAACAATCTTTGTGCTTTTAAAAGATACTAATTGTAAAATAAGCACAAATAGATCACATATATGTATGAATAGATATAATTTAAATTCGAAGGCATTCATACATACAATCAAAATATGATTATACACAACAAGAATTATATTGATACCAATTGAAAATATCCAATGATACCAATAGTAAAATTAAGCTTAGGTGTATACATCATTATAGTCTACCACATGAAGAATTCGAACTAGTTAAATGAAAATGTTTAGAACTAGTACGAAATCCTTCCATCAAGGAATAAGTCAAAAGTTTTTAATGAGATATCAATGAAACACAAGGCACTAAAACACTCTATCCATAAAGTTCAAATCAAAAAGAAGTGAGTGTGCTAGTGTTATGTGGAACATGGCATCATGAAAATAGCAATAAAACTCAATATTCCTTCAAATAAATTTTGAAATCATGAAATCCATCACAAAGATTTTTATTGTAAAATCACAAAATTTTTATTAAAAATCACAAAGTCACAAAATCACAAAAAAAATAAAATTTATATTTCAAGATATATGTATGTTTTGACAAGACATTAAGTACACATACATATCCCTAAAACACAATTGAGTCCTAAATAGATTTGCATGAAAAGCAAATGACTCAAGAGATATCCATGTATATCTTAATGTTTTGGAAAGACAAACATATACATGAAATGAAAGCAGATGATCATAGCATCAATCTAAAATGGGAATACAAGTTTAAAAATGTAATGATCATCAAAACTTAGGCTATACTAGCACACCTAATGGGCACAAATAAGCATTCAAACCCAATCATATATAGATTTATTTGTGATCCATAATGTGTAAAAGTATAAATCCTAGTGTTGACAAAAGCTACTATTTAAACTACCATTCCATTCAATGAAGCATCAAAGTAATTTATCCAAATTATTGTAAAGTAGGATCATGTGTAAATCTCAAAAGCTATTTGAAGAATAAATAACTAGTATAAATTATTTTTGAAAAACTAGTTAAAGATCCTTCAAATACATTAAATCAAATGTTTTTCATGAACAATATTAAATACATAAAAGTTCAAGCACTCATAGTCTATAAAGCTCAACATTATCTATTTTCTTAAAAGATGAGTGTTCAAAGGTTATGTAAATAGTATCTTCATGAAAATAGTCATTGAAGCCCAAATCAAATATTTTTTAAATTTTATTGAACAACACAAAAAAAAATCATTTTTATCAAAACAAATCAATACAAAATCATTTTTAATTAAACTATAATCTTCATGGTATATGTATGAATTATACAAATCTAACAATACGCATACATATCCCAAAAATAAAAGAGTCTATTAAAGATATTTGCATGGAAGCAAGAGACTCACTGGTATACATGTATATTTGTTAGATTTGAATTAAACATGCATATACATGAAGTAAAATCACAAAATAGGCAAAAACATGTATAAATGAGAATCATCAAAACTAGATCATACATATGCATAAAGTGGATACAAGTGAGCATGAAGTTCAATTATATATGAATCAATTGTATTTCACTAATTGTATATGTATAAATGCAAGTATGACTTATTCTACATCTAAGCATGTAAACACCACATGAAACACATAAAATCTTAAACATGAACATGCTAAGAATATATGAGATTAAAAGCATGTACATAAATAAAATAGGAGTTTAGAGGTTGTTACCAACTCCAAAGCTCCAAATATGTGGTCTTTTCCACCAAAATTTCCTTGATAGCAATGCATCCAAATGTTTGTCCATCATGTCCATTGCATCCGCTACCAAGGTACCAATCTTCTCACGTCTTGTGAGATCCCTCACCTACATCAAAATCAAAGGGTGGGGGTTTTGGTACCCATACTTTCTTGGGTCCTTTGGGGTTAGCTTTATTATAAGGATCCCAAAATCTTTTATACTTAGCAAATATAAATGAGGTTTCTTATCAAAACAGTATTTTGCTAAATGACCTTTGCGGCCACAATGTGTACATGTGTACACCTTAGTATGCTTATGTGTAGAAGTGTGATCATTGTGTGCAACATAAGCATGAGCATGATGATGTGCATGAGTATGTGGAACTTGTTTCTTTTGAAACAAAGATTCCATCCTAGTATGATTGAATGCACAAGAGCTCAAATTAGAGCTCAAATTATCAATTTTATTTTTCAAATTTTTAATCTCATTTTGATCAATGTGTGCATGAGAAGCATGATGAGATATATGAACAATTTTCTTTTTCTTTTTACAAACATTTTCCTTTTCTTTTTCACAAAATTTCTTTTTAAAGATTTATTTTCATGAAAAACAACTTCTTTTTGTTTTTCCACCAAATCAATCTTATTTTTCAAATCTTTATTTTCTTTTTCTAAGCATGCCATTTTATTTTCTAATGAATCTTTATAATTAAGCATGGCATCAAAATTCTTTTTCAAATTCTTGTTATCTTTTTCTAAACATGCAATGTTACTTCTAAATGAATCTTGTTCCTTATGCATGCATGCAATGTCCTTTTTCAAATTTTTATTTTCTTTCTTAATTATGTCATGTCTCTCAAGCAATAATTGACAAAATGTAGAGAGCTCATCATATGACATACTATCATCATCGGATTCGGAGTTTACCTCAAGGGGGTTATCCCCTTGGACCATATAGCATACGTTGGAGATGTCGCTTCCAACGTCTGAATCACTCCCCGCATAGTATAAGTCCTTTTCGCCAAGGGAGGTGATGATGTTCCAAGCTACAAAAGCCGATTCAACATTAGAAACCCTAGATAAATAATCATCATTTAGGGTTGACTTTAAAGCATGAAGGGCTTTTGCATTAGCCTCAAGATTCTTACCATTTAAACAATATGCATTATTAGTTGTGGTAAGATAGACATTAAATCCTAGGGCTTTGAGGAACAAGGACATCTTAACCTTCCAAATTTGGATGTTAAGGATGTCAAAGGTGGGTGGTGACATAAAGTCCATGGTGTGTGTACAAAGTATGGTGATTAGCCTAAAATGAGGATCTTTAACTCTTAGGTTGTTAGACCCAAATCAAGAGCACTAGCTCTGATACCAATTGAAATATCACCTAGAGGGGGGTGAATAGGTGATGGCTAATCTAATGGTCACTTATGAACAAATAATGCGGAATTTAAAACTAAGATGACCAAATTAAACTTCTTTTAATTAAACACTTATGTATAACACAAGAGTGTTGCCGAATTCCCCTTGCGAGGCTCTGGACAAGCTCCTCTAGATTCCCCTTGAATGGGTTGAGGTGCCGCGTTGGCTCTCTTGGTTGAATACTAGTGTTAACAACAATCCCAAGCAAGTATAGCAATTTAAGCACAAGGGTATATCAAGCATGTAAAGTAAAGACAATGAAAGTAATGCAAGATATAAAAGAGACAAAGAGAGAAAGAGAGCAAGAGTGAGCAATCACAAACACAAAGGGTTTGTTTCGAGGTTCGAGCACACTTGCTCTACATCCCCGCCTTCGACACACGAAGGGTTTCCACTATGCAAGATCCCAATGGATCTCTCCTCGGTGCCGCAACACCTACAAGCTCTCGGACTCCCAAGTCCCGTACACATGCAAGTCCACCGACTCGCCGAGGCCGCACCTCAAACCAAAGAGTTCACAACCGAACTCAACCACCAACGAGCACACTTGCCCGTATCCTCAAAGAACAAAGAAAAATCTCTTTGATGATCACAACACTTGATCACCTAAAGAGCACTCTCACTACAACACACCTATAGGAATATCTAGCAATGGAAAGCTCAAGTGTGGTGTGAGAAAAGCAAGGAAAGAAAGCTTTGGTGAAAAACTCAAAGAATCACTTTTACACTCTCTTGATAAAACTTCCCTTTAGATAGGAAATATTTGCTCACTATTTTGTGGAGAAAACTCTTCTAAAAGTATCAGAAAAACAGGCTCAAGAAGTCTCCAAAATCTTGTGTGAAAACAATGACAAAAACCCCAATTTATAGGTTGCCAGAAAACTAGCCGTTGGGTTCTGTCAGCACTGCCGGTCGACCGGGCCGGTCGACCGCCACGGTCAAAAATCCGACCGTTGGAGCCTCCGGTCGACCGTCCCGGTCGACCGAGCCACTGGAGCAGAGAGTAAACTCTCTGTCGGTCGACCGGCACGGTCGGCCGATATTTCCTGAGAGCAAAGCTCTCTGAACCGGTCGACCGTCCCGGTCGACCGATCTCCAGTGCACGAAGGCGTGCACGTTTGTGCACGTCGGTCGACTGATCCGGTCGACCGACTTCAGACTCGGTCGACCGGTCCAGTCGACCGCTGAAGCCTGAAACAGTTTGCACAGTTACGGGATTTGAAAATAGGTCTTTTAACTTAATAAAAATCCCATAAATTCACAGTAAATCTAAAAAATAGTTTTAATCACAATAAAAACTGTTTTTCTAAAAACATGTTTTTCCAAAACTTGTTTTTCCATAACTTCTCAAAATACAAAAACAAGATATTTTGAACTTATTAAAGCATAGTGTGTATGGATATGATCCATTACACAATCAATATGAAATATCTATGTTTTTGACATTAAGCTCTAATCATGATTTTGGTTTAAAGATATGAACTATGAAATACCAAAATCCAAGATAAATATTTTGTCACAAAGAAAAATCTTTTTCTAAATAAAAATTCTTTTCTAAGACATAGAAATCTTTCATGAAAGCAATCCTATCAAGAGTTCTATCAAGAGTGTGTGTGTGATATAACTTGAGCAATCCACCAACTATCTATCCTTTACATTTTATCTAAAGTAAAAATACAAATCTTATACATAGACACAAGTCTTGATCTTGAAGTCTTCCCTTGAAGTCTTCACATCTCTTGACTTGGTCCACATGTAATCCACCGAGCTCATCTCTAGATGTGGTCTTGATGCATAGGCTCGTGAATCAACCGGTGCTAGCTTCACAACTTGTCTTTAAATCCTTTGTTGAAGCTCCACACCTACTAAGATCTTGATAAAGAATCTGTCACTAATTAAACACAAGATCATTAGTAAATATAACTACATGAGTTGATCATCATCAAACTAGGGTGAAAGGCCTTTGGGCCAATAATCTCCCCCTTTTTGATGATGACAAAACTCATGGAGTTATATATGCATGGATTAAAGTAAAGCTTCAAAGAAGCTCCCCCTTAACTCATGCATAATAAATAAGCAATAGATATTCAATGAAGCACATAAATATGTATGCAAATGAATGCATGTAAAACTAAACAAATCTTTTCTTTCTAGTGATGCATGAGTAAAAACACAAGCTAAAATCTTTCTCCCCCTTAAGTAAGGAACAAATACTTCTCCCCCTTAAGGAAATCATGCATATAACTCAAATACTTCTCCCCCTTTTTGTCAATCATCAACAAAGGGTTCAAAGTAAAATCAAATCAAACAAATGTTACTCCCCTTTTTGTAAAAAACAAAGAAATCAGGGAGGGATAATACAAATCAATTGTAAAATTATTAAAGATTTATATGCGATATACATTCATGAAGAGGAAGACGCTAAGTTAGCTTCCCTACACATATGCATTACATGAAAGAGGGATGTGAAGCCCTAATTCACATAACACACATTATGTAATGCATAAGAGGAGATGTGAAGCTCCCCCTACACACGTGTACCACATAAAGAAGAGATGTTAAGCTCCTCAATATACAATACACTCAACATGAATCTATATGTAGAAGAGATGTTAAGCTCTTCTTGCATATAGGCAATACAAACCAAAAATTTTTTTTTTTTTTTTTTCTTATAAAAATTTAATTTTTTTTCAATAAAACAAATTTTGAGACATCTTAAAATACACAATTTTCTTTTAGGTACCAAATGTAGAATAATCAAATTTTGAATTTTGATACCAATTTCAAAACACAATGCACAAGCTTATAATGGGATATCAATTTGAAATTCTATTTAAGCTTAGCATCAACAATCTTTGTGCTTTTAAAAGATACTAATTGTAAAATAAGCACAAATAGATCACATATATGTATGAATAGATATAATTTAAATTCGAAGGCATTCATACATACAATCAAAATATGATTATACACAACAAGAATTATATGATACCAATTGAAAATATCCAATGATACCAATAGTAAAATTAAGCTTAGGTGTATACATCATTATAGTCTACCACATGAAGAATTCGAACTAGTTAAATGAAAATGTTTAAGAACTAGTACGAAATCCTTCCATCAAAGAATAAGTCAAAAGTTTTTCATGAGATATCAATGAAACACAAGGCACTAAAAACACTCTATCCATAAAGTTCAAATCAAAAAGAAGTGAGTGTGCTAGTGTTATGTGGAACATGGCATCATGAAAAATAGCAATAAAACTCAATATTCCTTCAAATAAATTTTGAAATCATGAAATCCATCACAAAGATTTTTATTGTAAAATCACAAAATTTTTATTAAAATCACAAAGTCACAAAATCACAAAAAAAATAAAATTTATATTTCAAGATATATGTATGTTTTGACAAGACATTAAGTACACATACATATCCCTAAAACACAATTGAGTCCTAAATAGATTTGCATGAAAGGCAAATGACTCAAGAGATATCCATGTATATCTTAATGTTTTGGCAAGACAAACATATACATGAAATGAAAGCAGATGATCATAGCATCAATCTAAAATGGGAATACAAGTTTAAAAATGTAATGATCATCAAAACTTAGGCTATACTAGCACACCTAATGGGCACAAATAAGCATTCAAACCCAATCATATATAGATTTATTTGTGATCCATAATGTGTAAAAGTATAAATCCTAGTGTTGACAAAAGCTACTATTTAAACTACCATTCCATTCAATGAAGCATCAAAGTAATTTATCCAAATTATTGTAAAGTAGGATCATGTGTAAATCTCAAAAGCTATTTGAAGAATAAATAACTAGTATAAATTATTTTTGAAAAACTAGTTAAAGATCCTTCAAATACATTAAATCAAATGTTTTTCATGAACAATATTAAATACATAAAAGTTCAAGCACTCATAGTCTATAAAGCTCAACATTATCTATTTCTTAAAAGATGAGTGTTCAAAGGTTATGTAAATAGTATCTTCATGAAAATAGTCATTGAAGCCCAAATCAAATATTTTTAAATTTTATTGAACAACACAAAAAAAAATCATTTTTATCAAAACAAATCAATACAAAATCATTTTTAATTAAACTATAATCTTCATGGTATATGTATGAATTATACAAATCTAACAATACGCATACATATCCCAAAAATAAAAGAGTCTATTAAAGATATTTGCATGGAAGCAAGAGACTCACTGGTATACATGTATATTTGTTAGATTTGAATTAAACATGCATATACATGAAGTAAATCACAAAAATAGGCAAAAACATGTATATAATGAGAATCATCAAAACTAGATCATACATATGCATAAAGTGGATACAAGTGAGCATGAAGTTCAATTATATATGAATCAATTGTGTTTTCACTAATTGTATATGTATAAATGCAAGTATGACTTATTCTACATCTAAGCATGTAAACACCACATGAAACACATAAAATCTTAAAAAATGAACATGCTAAGAATATATGAGATTAAAAACATGTACATAAATAAAATAGGAGTTTAGAGGTTGTTACCAACTCCAAAGTTCCAAATATGGTGGTCTTTCCCACCAAAATTTCCTTGATAGCAATGCATCCAAATGTTTGTCCATCATGTCCATTGCATCCGCTACCAAGGTACCAATCTTCTCACATCTTGTGAGATCCCTCACCTACATCAAAATCAAAGGGTGGGGTTTTGGTACCCATACTTTCTTGGGTCCTTTGGGGTTAGCTTTATTATAAGATCCCAAATCTTTTATACTTAGCAAAATATAAATGAGGTTTCTTATCAAAACAGTATTTTGCTAAATGACCTTTGCGGCCACAATGTGTACATGTGTTACACCTTAGTATGCTTATGTGTAGAAGTGTGATCATTGTGTGCAACATAAGCATGAGCATGATGATGTGCATGAGTATATGGAACTTGTTTCTTTTGAAACAAGATTCCATCCTAGTATGATTGAATGCACAAGAGCTCAAATTAGAGCTCAAATTATCAATTTTATTTTTCAAATTTTTAATCTCATTTTGATCAATGTGTGCATGAGAAGCATGATGAGATATATGAACAATTTTCTTTTCTTTTTACAAACATTTTCCTTTTCTTTTTCACAAAATTTTCTTTTTAAAGATTTATTTTCATGAAAAACAACTTCTTTTTGTTTTTCCACCAAATCAATCTTATTTTTCAAATCTTTATTTTCTTTTTCTAAGCATGCCATTTTATTTTCTAATGAATCTTTATAATTAAGCATGGCATCAAAATTCTTTTTCAAATTCTTGTTATCTTTTTCTAAACATGCAATGTTACTTCTAAATGAATCTTGTTCCTTATGCATGCATGCAATGTCTTTTTTCAAATTTTTATTTTCTTTCTTAATTATGTCATGTCTCTCAAGCAATAATTGACAAAATGTAGAGAGCTCATCATATGACATACTATCATCATCGGATTCGGAGTTTACCTCAAGGGGGTTATCCCCTTGGACCATATAGCATACGTTGGAGATGTCGCTTCCAACGTCCGAATCGCTCCCGCATAGTATAAGTCTTTTCGCCAAGGGAGGTGATGATGTTCCAAGCTACAAAAGCCGATTCAACATTAGAAACCCTAGATAAATAATCATCATTTAGGGTTGACTTAAAGCATGAAGGGCTTTTGCATTAGCCTCAAGATTCTTACCATTTAAACATATGCATTATTAGTTGTGGCAAGATAGACATTAAATCCTAGGGCTTTGAGGAACAAGGACATCTTAACCTTCAAATTTGGATGTTAAGGATGTCAAAGGTGGGTGGTGACATAATGTCCATGGTGTGTGTACAAAGTATGGTGATTAGCCTAAAATGAGGATCTTTAACTCTTAGGTTGTTAGACCAAATCAAGAGCACTAGCTCTGATACCATTGAAATATCACCTAGAGGGGGGTGAATAGGTGATGGCTAATCTAATGGTCACTTATGAACAAATAATGCGGAATTTAAAACTAAGATGACCAAATTAACTTCTTTTAATTAAACACTTATGTATAACACAAGAGTGTTGCCGAATTCCCCTTGCGAGGCTTGGACAAGCTCCTCTAGATTCCCCTTGAATGGGTTGAGGTCCGCGTTGGCTCTCTTGTTGAATACTAGTGTTAACAACAATCCCAAAGCAGTATAGCAATTTAAGCACAAGGGTATATCAAGCATGTAAAGTAAAGACAATGAAAGTAATGCAAGATATAAAGAGACAAAGAGAGAAAGAGAGCAAGAGTGAGCAATCGCAAACACAAAGGGTTTGTTTCGAGGTTCGAGCACACTTGCTCTACATCCCCGCCTTCGACACACGAAGGGTTTCCACTATGCAAGATCCAATGGATCTCTCTCGGTACAAGCTCTCGGACTCCCAAGTCCCGTACACACGCAAGTCCACCGACTCGCCGAGGCCGCACCTCAAACCAAAGAGTTCACAACCGAACAACTCAACACACCAACAAGCACACTTGCCCGTATCCTCAAAGAACAAAGAAAAATCTCTTTGATGATCACAACACTTGATCACCTAAAGAGCACTCTCACTACAACACACCTATAGGAATATCTAGCAATGGAAAGCTCAAGTGTGGTGTGAGAAAAGCAAGGAAAGAAAGCTTTGGTGAAAAACTCAAAGAATCACTTTTACACTCTCTTTGATAAAACTTCCCTTTAGATAGGAAATATTTGCTCACTATTTTGTGGAGAAAACTCTTCTAAAAGTATCAGAAAAACAGGCTCAAGAAGTCTCCAAATCTTTGTGAAAACAATGACAAAAACCCCAATTTATAGGATGCCAGAAAACTAGCCGTTGGGTTCTGTCAGCACTGCCGGTCGCCGCCAACGGTCAAAAATCCGACCGTTGGAGCCTCCGGTCGACCGTCCCGGTCGACCGAGCCACTGGAGCAGAGAGTAAACTCTCTGTCGGTCGACCGGCACGGTCGGCCGATATTTCCTGAGAGCAAAGCTCTCTGAACCGGTCGACCGTCCCGGTCGACCGATCTCCAGTGCACGAAGGCGTGCACGTCTGTGCACGTTCGGTCGACTGATCCGGTCGACCGACTTCAGACTCGGTCGACCGGTCCAGTCGACCGCTGAAGCCTGAAACAGTTTGCACAGTTACGGGATTTGAAAATAGTCTTTTAACTTATAAAAAATCCCATAAATTCACAGTAAATCTAAAAAATAGTTTAATCACAAAAAAACTGTTTTTCTAAAAACATGTTTTTCCAAAACTTGTTTTTCCATAACTTCTCAAAATACAAAAACAAGATATTTTGAACTTATTAAAGCATAGTGTGTATGGATATGATCCATTACACAATCAATATGAAATATCTATGTTTTTGACATTAAGCTCTAATCATGATTTTGGTTTAAAGATATGAACTATGAAATAACAAAATCCAAGATAAATATTTTGTCACAAAGAAAAATCTTTTCTAAATAAAATTCTTTTCTAAGACATAGAAATCTTTCATGAAAGCAATCCTATCAAGAGTTCTATCAAGAGTGTGTGTGTGATATAACTTGAGCAATCCACCAACTATCTATCCTTTACATTTTATCTAAAATAAATACAAATCTTATACCTAGACACAAGTCTTGATCTTGAAGTCTTCCCTTGAAGTCTTCACATCTTCTTGACTTGGTCCACATGCAATCCACCGAGCTCATCTCTAGATGTGGTCTTGATGCATAGGCTCGTGAATCAACCGGTGCTAGCTTCACAACTTGTCTTTAAATCCATTGTTGAAGCTCCACACTACTAAGATCTTTATAAAGAATCTGTCACTAATTAAACACAAGATCATTAGTAAATATAACTACATGAGTTGATCATCATCAAAACTAGGGTGAAGGCCTTTGGGCCAACAGTAATGTCGGTGAATCTTGTAACCATTTTGGATATGGTTTCATTCTCCTCCATTTTGAATAATTCAAACTTTGGACAAGAACAGATATTTTAGACTCTTTAACTTTACTTGTGCCTTCGTGTATTACCTGAAGAGTATGCCATATTTGATGTGCAGAAGTGGCTGTTGACACTCTGTTGAATTCTTCTTTGGTTAATGCACAGAACAAGGCATTTATTGCTTTGGCGTCAAGGTTTGCATTCTTCTTTTGATCCTCACTCCAAGCGTTATAGTTGGTTGTTGGCTTGGTGTACGATGCTTCAACGATGTTCCAAAGTTCATAATTGAGCGATTGCAAGTAGATCTTCATTCTACACTTCCAATAGGTGTAGTTGGATTGGTCAAATAGCGGTGGACGTTGTGTAGAATGTCCTTCTTTGAATTAGGATGATGAAAACTCCGTTGCCATCCTTGCTTGTTGTTGACTAAGTATGCAGGGCTTGTATGCCGGTTACCAAATGTGAGACCTGCTCTGATACCAATTGTAGTTCCTACTCTGATACAATTGTAGGACCTCGCTCTGATACCAATTGTTGGTCCCGAGATGATGCCAAATGCGGAACTTGCTCTGTTGGCACTTATGGATCTAAACTACAAAGTCAACACAAATACTAAACAAAGAAGAATTAAGTTAAACAAATAAATAAACTTGCAGTAAAGGAAATCAAATCTCAGAAAAGTTTAGACAAACCCAAACACGAGAGATTTATCCTGGTTCGGTCCTCGTGACCTACATGCAGTCCCCAAGCCACCCGCTTGAGATTTTCCTTTATCCTTGATTTTGTACACCCAAAATCACAATCATGCACACCACTTGACAAATCCCCTTTGCCAAATGTTTACACCTTCTCTTCCACCAAGAGAACAAACTCCACCTTGTACAACTGCTTCTACACCAAGAAGACACCCGTGTATAATGATTACTTTGAGTATTACAACACTTTCTTATAAGCCTTGGTATTGTGTGTGAACATGGACAAGGTCTAGTATAGGAGAAACTTCAGAGAACTTCACAAAGGAATTTGAATTTGGTGAAGAACTGAAGTAGAAAAACAGTTTTCAGGTTTGGCAGAATTTTGATTTTGAAAACTGAAGATTAGGATGTTAATTTGGCCTTTAGAATAACAACCCTTTATATAGCTGCACACTAGGGTAAGTTAGGGTAGTTATAGGTGCAATTCAAATGATTAGAACGTTGGAAAACGTTGCACAAAAGACCAGATAACAGAAACTTTCCAACAGTCAGAAACTACCTATAGTCGACTTGCCTTTTGAGCTAGTCGACTATACTAGGCAATTTTTCAAAGGTTAGTCGACTACATTTTGGTATTAGTCGACTAGGTCAAGATAAGTTCAAGTGACAGGTTTCTGGATAACTGAATCAAGTCGACTGCAACTACTTTAAAAATCGACTGGATCAACTATTAGTCGACTAGGGGAATATGGTTAGTCGACAATAAGGTCTATTAGTCGACTAGGTTGTCTGTCAAGTGGACTAATGGACAAACAGAGAGTTGGGTCTAAATTGAGACACAGGATTAGTCGACTAGGAGTTGGGTCAAGTCGACTACACAAGTTATTAGTCGACTAATAGGGACTATAAGTCAACTATAGGTCTATGATATGTGTGTGTACATCAAGGCTTTTGACATGCTATTTCATAATTACAAAACACATCATATCAACTCTCTTGGGAAGTCTTGATCATGAAGAACTCTTGATTCGTCGTGTGTTAGAGCTCCAAATGAAATGCTTCACAAAAGTCTTCATCAAAACAAGTTCCAACACTCTTATGTTGGCCATTCTAGTGGTGCAGGGTACTTTAATAGTTGATGATAGGTGGGCAGGACTGCTCTCATCATGTGAATTCATAGTCTCTCAAGAGTGGCGTTGTAGGGGAATTAGACATCAAGGATACAGAGCTCTGTGATGACATTGAATGTATCCACGAGGAATGGAAACTCGATCATGCTGGGGGAACAAGCTTTGCTCCCATCGAATCCATAAAGGAGTGACTGGGTCTGAGGTATAATTAACTTTCAGACCAGCTTGGGAGTAACTTCCATTCGATCTAGAGCATGGTCGTACAGGATATTGATGCTACTCCCCCTGTCAACCAAGATCTTCGAGACTTTGCAGCAGTTGATATGTACCATCACGACCATGGTATCGTTATACGAAAAGTGCAAGGAATAGGCGTCTTCTTCTGAGAAAAAGACTAGCCTGCCCAGAGATGTAGGCGGGCGAGTCACTATTGCCAGATAGTTATCCCTCCAGTCTTAATTGACATAGATGGTCCTCTTCTTAGTGGAGGTGTCTTCTACTGGGGAGTTTTCAAAAATGGCGTCCACCTCCTATATTGGACGAGTGTGTTGCCAACATGTTCATTGGTGGTCTCGGGCTGCCTCTGCACTCCAATCTTCGACAATAGTTCAGGGTTGAGATGAACTTTCAGAGATATCTTTCATTGACCAGGTTCTAAAAGTGTCATTTAGGGTTCGACAGTCCATTATGATGTGGCTCCTCCCTTCGTGGAAGGCACAATAGTCTCGGATCTAGGTCCTCTCGAGTTTAGTTGGAGAGGTCTGGTCGGGCGCTGACGCAAGGCCAGTCTTTGATGGCGTTGAAAGTATGATCGATGGGTACCCTAAATGGAATGAGGTCGGGCTCTGCTTCAATTTCCTTGCTGGATTCATAGCACGCCTGGAGGCTTATAAACTGCAGAGGAATTATGACTCAGATTCATCCTTGGAGGGAACTAAGGCTTTAGTTTTTGACCTTGGGCCCTTGTCTCGAGGTATGACTGGAGGTAGCCCGAGTCGCCTCTTCAATAGGGGACAAGAATATTTCTCATTTTGGTGATGTTGTTCTTCACCAGATGTTTGTAGAAGAGGTTGGTGACTTGCAGTCCACTGATGAAGGCGACATTGGCTACGTCCTCATTACAGTTATATACCAATGCCATCTGGCTCTAAAAGTAGATGACGTAATTCTTCAGGCTCTCCCCAGATTTCATCTTGACCGTGACGAGATGGTTGTTGTTCCCCTAGAAATCCCTCCAAGAAGTAAACTGGTTGTAGAATGCATCGGGTCACATCATGTAAATTCTGGAGTGAGTTCTTCGGGAGCGAGAAAAATTATTAGTAAGCGACTTCCTTGGGACTGGACGGGAATACTCCATAGAGGAAAAGGGTCATCATGAGTGTAGACCGTCATTTTATCCTGATACTTACGGAGAAGTAGGAGTGGGTCTGAGCTCCCCAAGTAATGTCGAAGGTCGGCATCACAAACTTCTTCGGGAAATGAAATATGTTGATTTCCCCCGATAGTGTGAGTCAGAGGGTCTCAGGCCGCTGTACTCCATCTCTTTTTGAAACTGCTGGCTCGTTTGGTTGAGCCACTTCTAGACCAAATTTGTGATGTCCTCTATGCAAGGAGACTTCAGAGTTCGAGAGCTTTGAGCCCCTGGAAGCCTCTGTTGGCCCAAGGTTACAATCACCGGGTTTTTGAGTTTTGATTATTACAAAACATATATAGTTATTTTTACTAATCATGTTTTAGTGTTTAAGTGTGTTTCAGGGTTCTATGGATTCAAGATTTCTTCTTCCCTAAAGGAAGGTATTTTGACTCAAGATTAATTCATTTCGGTTCAAGGATTCAAGCTATTTCAACATCGCATATGGAGGAGCCCATTTGAAGACCTTGTAGTCACCTAGAAACTTTGTAAGAATTAGTTTGTCAAAGAATGTGGTTATGATAAGTTGGCTCAAGAAACACACACACACTTTCATTTTTCAAAATACGGTTTTTGTTTTGGTTAATTGATTTAGGTGCATGTCTTGATGGTTATACATGACTCAAATTATTTTATATTTTTCATCTTATTTATATCATGTATACCACCCTTATAGCATGCTACTTAATCATATAGCCTTACAAAATTATTTTGAAAATTTTTCAAAGTTCAAAATTTTTCCTATAAAAATCCTGTTTCAGGCCCAACGGTCGACCGGATCTAGTTCAGGCCTAATCGGTCGACCGCACCAGTCGACCGGGCCTTGTGGTCTTGGCGTGCACGTTTGTGCACATCTGCCGGTCGACCGGATTGGTCGACCGACTGAAAGACCCTTGCTCTCGGGTTTTGTCGGTCGACCGGGCCAGTCGATTGACAGAACAAAGAGATCTTTTTTGTTTAGTCTCTGGTCGTCCGACCGGTTGACCGAGTCCAACGGCTAGTTTGCCAATGGACTGCCGGTCGACCGGATCGGTCGACCGACAGCCGCCAGCAGCCCCAACGGCTAGTTTTCTGAGTTTTGATCATTGGATTTGATTGTAACGTTTTAGTCAGCTATCTCTAAAACTTTGGGGGCTATTTTCTGACCTATTAAACTAGTTATAATGATGATTAGATCTCCTCTAATCCCTATAAATAGATGGCATTGGTCACTTGTGAAAATTAAGAAAAATACCTATTGTTTTGTGTTTCAAAAAGAGAAGAAAAGTTTTTTAAAGCCCTCAATTCTAAAGTGCATTCTTGGTCTAAGTTTTTCACTTGTTTTAAAGATTTTTTTACTCTTTTCAACTGAATTTTTCTCACTACAAGTCTTGAGCCAAAAATCATTCCATTCTATAGGAGTTGTAAGAGAGAAGTTTGTAGTCTTTTTGATCACCTTGTTACATGTTGTTCTTTGTGTTGAGATCCCTCTTGTGAAGAGGATTGGATTGGTGGGAGTTCGGTACTCCGGTCTTGTGTAGACCTCTTGTAATTTTCTCGGTGGATATAGTGGAAATCCTTCACGGTGGTGAAGGCGGGGACGTAGAGCGATGGCTCGAACCTCGAAACAAATTCCTTGTTGTTTGTGATTGGTTTCCTTATTGTTTTTCATTGCTTTATATTTATATCTTGTGATACTTCTTGCTTGCACTCTATTATTGCATCCATTTCATTACTTGCATTTTTCGGTCTTTACTCATCTCAATAAAAAAGCAATTACACGCCTCAACTCATAATCTAGAGGAATCAAAGAGGAGAAGTTCTAGAGCCCTTCATTGGGAATTCGACTTCAATTTCTTGTTTTGAGTGACCGATTGCATCATTCTTTCATACTTGTTTAAAAAGATCATTAGATTAGCATTAACACCTATTCACCCCCCCCTCTAGGTGTTTTCAATTGGCATCAGAGCTTTGGTCTCTAGGCTCTTGGCTTAACAACCTTAGAGAGATCCTATATTGCTAATCACTTTATTCATTTTTCATCCTCATATACTTAGTAAAAATGGCCGAAGGAATTAAGACCCCACCCAAGTTTGATGGCCTTAACTTTCCCATATGGGAGGTTAAGATGACCGTGTTTTTGCAATCCTTAGGAAGCCGGGTTGTAAAGGCGGTGACCAAACCATTTAGTGCACCCTTTGGTAATGAGGACACTTGGTCCGATATTACCATGAAGGAGTTTGATGCTAATGCTAGGGCACACTATGCCTTGCTTCAAGCTCCTAATGACGATGATCTTTCAAGAGTCATTCATTGCAAATCCACACATGAGATTTGGACTCACTTACTTGTCACTCATGAGAGAACTTCACAAGTAAAGAGGGCAAAAATCGACCTTCTTCGTTCCCAATATGAAAATTTTTCTATGCAAGAGAATGAAACCATAGATGATATGGTTACTAAATTTACAAAGATTACTAATGAACTTTCTTCTTTAGGTGATACTATTGACAACAACCAAAAGGTGAGGAAGATCATCCGTGCACTCCCTTCATCTTGGGAAGTCAAGGCCACAACTTTAAAGGAGCTCAATGACAAAAAAGAAATGGAGCTTATCGGTCTCATTGGGAATCTCAAGACCCATGAGATGGAAAGAAAAGTAAGAAAAGAGATGGCTTCTCCCAGAAGAAAGCTATCGCCTTCAAGAGTTCTTTCACCTACTCCGACGACGATGATGAAGAAAAGGATGATGAAGATCTTTCTCTTCTTGTAAAGAATGTTCGGAGAATGTACAACAAGGCAAAGTTTCAAAATAGAAGGAGATGGCAAGGTAAAGAAGAGAAGAAAATTATTTGCTTTAATTGCTAGAAACCGGGTCATATTGATGCGGAATGCCCAAAAAACAAAAGCAAACGCTCCACCTCCAAGAAGCTATACAAAAAGAAAGCTTTAAAGGCTACTTGGGATTCGGAGAGTGAATCCGATGAGGAAGACGACACCGCCAACATGTGCTTCATGGAAAATGAAAGCACAAGCATGGTAACTCACGATATATCTATTGATTGTGAGCTTTGTATAGATGAACTAGGAGAAGCTGTTGAAGAACTATCTCATAACTATGATTTTCTCAAAAAGAAATACTTGAAAATGAAAAAGGAAAATAAATCTCTCAATCACAAAGTCTTCACTCTTATAAAAGAAAAAGATGAATTGTTTTCTACTCTTGTTTCTACACAAAAGGATTTTGAGAACTATAAAATTTCTTGCAAAGGTAAATTTCCACAATTGATGAAAATGAATTTCCCTGCTAAAAAAGAAAATTGATTCATTAGGAATTATTTTGAAGAAATGTGAATTTGATAAAAATAGACTAGAGGCTATGTTTCCTAATAAACATGTCTCAAAGAAACATTCACATGTTATTCATGCTCATGTTCATAAATCACAACCTTTACATCATGCCAAGCACCCTAAACATGCCCACACCCCATACACACATCATGCATTCATGCATGGTAAAATATTTTCATGCACAAATTGCGGCCGTAAAGGTTATTTAGTTAAATTTTGCTATGATAGGATTAATGTATCGCATAATCATGTTTGGGTTTAGGATACTAACTTTCAAGGACCCAAGAAAGTTTGGGTACCAAAGTCAACAAATTTGTTAAATGATGTAGGTACATTCCAAGGCCCAACGACGTAAAGGATTGCGGTATCTTAATACTGGTTGCTCAAAGCACATGACTTGGGATATCAACAACTTTGCAACCCTATCAAGATACCATGAAGGTGGCATCGTCACCTTCGGAGATGATGCCAAAGGAAAAATCATTGGTATTGGTAATGTTAAACTTGGTACATCTTCTTTAATAGAAAATGTTATTTTAGTTGATGGCCCCAAGTATAATCTCTTGAGTGTTAGTCAACTTTATGACAAAGGTTTTGATGTTGTTTTTGATAACCTAGCATGTAGAGTTATTGATAGACAATTCAATGCATGTATATTTTTCAGATTTCGTGAAAACAATGTATACATGATTGACATGTCTAATATGCTATGCAATGCGACTTGTTTGAAAGCCCTCGATGATGACTCTTGATTGTGGCATAGGGATTAGGTCACATTTCTTTTGACCATCTATCTAGATTAAAGAACAAAGAAATGGTGAAAGGTATTCCTTGCTTGAACTTTAAAAAGGACCGCATTTGCGATGCGTGCCAACTTAGGAAACAAACCAAGTCCTCTTTCAAGTCAATCAAGGATATCATGACATCACGACCCTTGGAGTTGATCCATATGGATTTGTTTTGTCCTACTCAAACCAAAAGTCTAAGTCGGAATCGTTTTGCTTTCGTTTTAGTTGATGATTTCTCGCGTTTTACTTGGGTTTTCTTTTTTAGAACACAAAAATCAAGCCTTTTCATATTTTCAAGCTTTTAAGAAAAGAGTTGAAAAGGAAAAAGATTCTTCTATTTTAAGAATAAGAAGTGATAGAGGTGGTGAATTCAATAACCAACCCTTTACCACTTTTTGTGAAGAACATGGAATTAAGCATGAACTATCTTGTCCTAGAACTCCACAACAAAATGGAGTCATTGAGAGGAAAAATCGTACATTACAAGAGATGGTTAGGACAATGATAAATGAATATGGTCTCCCTCATTATCTATGGGCCGAGGCCGTTAACACATCTTGCTACATATCAAATAGAGTTTTCTTATGCAAAAACACTTCAAAAACATCTTTTGAGATCTAATTTTCTAGAAAGCCAAATGTTTCATATTTTAAAGTTTTTAGTTGTAAATGTTTTGTTTTGAATACTAAAGATAATTTAGGTAAATTTGATGCAAAGTCTTATGAAGAAATTTTTGTTGGTTACTCTAATACTAGTGAAGCTTATAGAGTTTTCAATAAGTCATCCTTGACTATTGAAGAATCTATACATATAAAGTTTGAGGAATCTAATGTGTTTGTTAAGAATGTTGTAGAAATAGATTCCCTAAATGAAGACATGGAGAGAACTACTTTAAAGGACTGACCTACTCTTGAAGACATGCCAAAAGATGATGAAGAAAATGAAGTTCAAGAAAATGAGGTTCAAGGAAATGAAATTCAAGAAGTTGAAGTGGAGACTAGTTAACCACTTCTAAAATATTGGAGATACAATCCACATCATCCAAAGGACCTTATTATAGGTGAAGTATCAAAAGGGTAACTACTCGTTCTAAACTTCATGATCTTTGTGGGTACTATGCATTTATTTCTCACTTTGAACCAAAGAGCATCCTCAAAGCCGAGGGTGACTCATATTGGTTGCTAGCCATGCAAGAGGAGCTCAATCAATTCGAGCGCAACCAAGTTTGGCATCTTATTCCTAGGCCCCATGATAGACCAACAATCGGTACTAAGTGGATCTTTAATAACAAGTTGGATGAGTCGGGAAATGTTATTAGGAATAAAGCTAGGTTAGTGGCCCAAGGTTACACTCAAGTAGAAGGTATCGATTTTGAGGAAACCTTTGCACCCGTAGCACGGCTTGAAGCCATACAGATGACACTTGCATTTGCTTCTTATAAAGATTTTAAACTTTTTCAAATGGATGTAAAAAGTGCTTTCTTAAATGGATTTATTGAAGAGGAGGTGTATGTTGAACAACCCCCGGGTTTGTTGATCCTACACATCCGGATTTTATTTTCAAACTTGACAAAGCTCTTTATGGTTTAAAAAAAGCCCCTAGGGCTTGGTATGAAAGACTTTCTTCATTTCTAATTTCTAATGATTTTAATAAAGGAAAAATAGATACTACTTTGTTTACAAAACATGTTGAAAATGATATACTTATAGTTCAAATATATGTTGATGATATCATATTTGGTTCTACTAATGAAAATCTTTGCAAAGTTTTTGAATCATGCATGAAGGAGGAATTTGAGATGTCTATGATGGGCGAGCTTAACTATTTCCTTGGTCTCCAAATCAAGCAAAGGAAGGATGGGATCTTCATTAATCAAGCCAAGTATACGAAGGAACTTATCAAGAGATTTGGGCTTGAAGGGGCTAAGACAAGCAAAACTCCCATGGCTACCACTACAAAGCTTGATAAGAATGAACAAGGTACAAGTGTAGACTTTAAACTTTATCGTAACATGATTGGTAGCTTGTTGTATTTAACAGCTAGTAGGCCGGACATTATGTTTTGTATACGTCTTTGTTCTTGATTTCAATCGTATCCTAAAGAGTCCCATTTGATTGCGGTAAAATGCATTATTAGATACCTTAAGGGCACAATTGAAAAGGGTTTGTGGTATCCGAAGACCGGACAATTTTCTATGACGAGTTTTTCGGATGCCGACTATGCGGGTTGTAGAGTGGATAAGAAGAGTACAAGTGGAACATGTCAATTTCTTGGTAATTGTCTTGTTTCATGTCTTCCAAAAAGCAAAATTCGGTAGCCCTCTCAACCGCCGAGGCGTAGTATGTTGCGGCTAGAGCTTATTGTGCACAAGTTCTTTGGATGAAACATACTCTCCTTGACTATGATTTGCATTTTAACCATATTAAAATATTTTGTAATAATACTAGTACTATTCATATGACCAAAAATGCAAATCAACATAGTAAGACTAAGCACATTGACATTCGGTATCACTTTCTTCGAGATCATTATGAGAAAGGTGATATTGAAATTGAATATGTTTCTACCGATTTTCAACTTGCCGATATTTTTATAAAACCACTAGACTATGCTAGATTTTCTTTTATTTGTGGTGAATTGAATGTTTGTGTTATGGAATCATGAAAATTTTTAAAGACAATGTTTACCCTTTTTGATGTATGACAAAAAGGGGGAGAAAAAGAAAAGTTAGCTTATTTTGAGTTTTGAGTTATGCATTTTGAGTTTTGAAGAGTTATTTTGAGTTTTGAGTTTTGAGTTTTAAGTTATAACAAGTTAGTTTTGAGTTTCGAATTATAAAAAGTTAGTTTTGAGTTTTGAGTCTTAAGTTATAACAAGCTAGTTTTGAATTTTGAGTTTTGAATTTTGAGGTATAAAAGGTTAGTTTTTGAATTATGAGTTATTGAGCAATATGTTTTGAATTCCTATGTCTCTCTTATGCCAGAGTTCTTAGTTTCTACTTTTCATGTATATAGCCATTCATATATATAGCATGATTTGAGGGGGAGCTTCCAAGCTCCTTTCCCATATTTTTGTTAAATAACTCATATGTTTTATCATCATTAAAAAGGGGGAGATTGTTGGCCCAAGGTTACAATCGCTGGGTTTTTGAGTTTTGATGATTACAAAACATATATAGTTATTTGTACTAATCATGTTTTAGTATTTAAGTATGTTGCAGGGTTCTATGGATTCAAGATTTCTTCTTCCCTAAAGGAAGGTATTTTTGACTCAAGATTAATTCATTTCGGGTTCAAGAATTCAAGCTATTTCAACATCGCATATGGAGGAGCCCATTTGAAGACCTTGTAGTCATCTAGAACCTTTGTAAGAATTAGTTTGTTAAAGAATGTGGTTATGATAAGTTGGCTCAAGAAAATACACACACACTTTCATTTTTCAAAATACAGTTTTTGTTTTGGTTAATTGATTTAGGTGCATGTCTTGATGGTTATACATGACTCAAATTATTTTATATTTTTACATCTTATTTATATCATGTATACCAACCCTTATAGCATGCTACTTAATCATATAGCCTTAAAAAATTATTTTGAAAATTTTTCAAAGTTCAAAATTTTTCCTATAAAATCCTGTTTCAGGCCCAACGGTCGACCGGGCGGTCGACCGGATCTAGTTCAGGCCTAATTGATCGACCGCACCGGTCGACTGGGCCTTGTGGTCTGGGCGTGCACGTTTGTGCACGTCTACCGGTCGACCGAACCGGTCGACCGACTGAAAGACCCTTGCTCTCGGGTTTTGCCGGTCGACCGGGCCAGTCGACCGACAGAACAAAGGGATCTCTTTGTTTAGTCTCCGGTCGACCGACCGGTCGACCGAGTCTAACGGCTAGTTTACCAATGGACTGCTGGTCAACCGGGCCGGTCGACCGACAGCCGCCAGCAACCCTAACGGCTAGTTTTCTGAGTTTTGATCATTAGATTTGATTGTGATGTTTTAGTCAGCTATCTCTGAAACTTTGGGGGCTATTTTCTGACCTATTAAACTAATTATAATGATGATTAGATCTCTTCTAATCCCTATAAATAGATAGCATTGGTCACTTGTGAAAATCAAGAAAATACCCATTGTTTTGTGTTTCAAAAAGAGAAGAAAAGTTTTTCAAAGCCCTCAATTCTAAAGTGCATTCTTGGTCTAAGTTTTTCAGTTATTTTAAAGATTATTTTTACTCTTTTCAACTGAATTTTTCTCACTACACTTCTTGAGCCAAAAATCATTCCATTCTATAAGGAGTTGTAAGAGAGAAGTTTGTGGTCTTTTTGATCACCTTGTTACTTGTTGTTCTTTGTGTTGAGATCCCTCTTGTGAAGAGGATTGGATTGGTGGGAGTTCGTGTTGGCCCAGAGGCCTTCCACTCTAGTTTTGATGATGATTAACTCATGTGGTTATATTTTCTAATAATCTTGTGATTTTAGTTTCAGATCATTTAGTAAGATATTAGTTGGTGATTAGCTTCAACAAGAAGGTTTGGAAGCTTTCACATGGTGATTCCAGGGCCCGAGCATCAAGATCATACCTTGCCTAGCTCGTGGATCACGGAGTTTTGGATTGGGTCGACTTGAAGATGAAGATCGTCAAGAAGACTTAGGTATCCATTGTTTAGTGTGTTTAGCTCCATTTGTAAAGATAAGAATAGTTGATATGCTCAAGTGCACAATACACACACGTTTTATGTTTGGATTTGGTTTTCATGAATAGATTGATCAAAACAAGTTTACTTTGTTTTTATGTATATTAAATGTGCTCTATATACATACATGCTTACATGACTTATACAAACTTTGTTTGACATACCTATTCATGTAGTTTTATGTTTTGGTATTTTTAACAAAACATATTTTTGGATTTAAAGACAAAAACCATGATATATATATATGTTTCATGTATATTGGACTTATGTCCATATGCAACATGCTTCAATGTGCTTAAATATCATGTTTTTGTATTTCAATAACTTTTAGGAAAAATCAGATTTCCTATTGAAAAATCCAAGTTTGACAAAATACAGTTTTGGTTTTTAGTAAAACTTTCAAAACACAAAAATGGTTTCATATGCTTGATATTTGAGTTGAAATTTTTATCACATGTTTATATATCAATGCAAAATGTTAAAACTATTTTTGGGGTTTTTTAGAAGAGATAAAAGAATTTTTAAAACTATTTTAAACCTGTTTTTCTGACCCAGTATATTGGCTGCCAGGCTTTGGCGGTCGACCGGCCCTGTCGACCGTATGCCAGATCCGGTCGACCGGTCGGCCGACCGACGTGCACAGGTCTGTGCACGTCTGGCCAGGCAATGGGCCGGTCGACCGGTCGGTCGACCGGACCAGAGAGCTTTGCTCTCTGTATCTGGGCGGTCGACCGGGCGGTCGACCGGTAGACCCAACAGTCATATTTATGACCGTTAGCGATCGACCGGGCGGTCGACCGCCGGCCTGTCAGGCTGAAAAATCAGCCTAACGGCTAGTTTCTTGGGGAGCCTATAAATACCCCATCTCTTTGGGGATTTTGACAAGACTTTTGACAAGAAAAATTCCAGAGTTTCTCCAGTGTTTAAAACAAGTTTTCAAAAGTGTTTTTGGGCTTTAAACTTCCAAATTGGTTTTTTGTTTTAGGGTTTGGAAAAATCAAAGAAAATAGAAATTTGGGAGATTTGTTTTGTTCTTCAATTCTATCATTTACAAAGAGAATTTCTAAGTGTTTTCTTTGAGTTTTTGTTTTCCAACACCTAGTTTTTCCACTTGAGCTATATCATTCTATCCTAATCTATTTAGGATCTTTGTTTTGTGGATAAGAGATTGTTTGAGGTTGATTGAGCCTCCAAGTTGTAAACCCTCCTTGACTTGTTGTATCCCTCTTTGGTAGAGGTTGATCGGAGTGGTGTTTGCTCCCTCTAGTGAGAGGTGGAGATTGTTTGTTAGCTACGGGCCTTATCCCTCTTTGGTAGAGGTGGATTGGTTGTATTGCCGAGGTGGCATTGTACGGTTGAGAGAGGAGTTCGGTACTCCTAATGAATTAGAAATCTTTCTCGGTGAAGGCGGGAACGTAGAGCTAGGGGCTCGAACCTCGGAACATATCTTTGTGTTTGTGTTTGATTCATTGTCTCTTAACCCTCTCTCTTTATTTGTGCTGTGCATCATTGCATCATTCATTCATATCTTGTATGCTTGAGTTGTCCTTGCATTATTTCATATTATTATATCATTTACATGCTTGGTTTGACTGTGTGTGCCTCACTTGTACTTAACCACAAGAGCTTCATATAGCACCTCAACCCTTATTTAGGGGAATCAAGAGGAGTTAGTCCAGAGCCCTTCACGGGGAATTCGGCTACACTTGTTGGTTGTATTAAGTATAGTTGCAAATTGTTTTTAGCTTCCGCATTTAGTTTCTAGATTAGCATTATCACCTATTCACCCCCCTCTAGGTGATTTCAATTCGTATCAGAGCCTACGCTCCTGATACTTAGGCTTAACATCCTAGGAGTGAGATCCTTGTTTGCTAATCTACCATTTGCATTTGCACATTTGTTTGCTTGCACACATTTAGTTTGCACTCATGGATAGCCCTCCTATGTTTGATATTTCTAGACTTGATATTTGGAAGGTCAAGATGAGTTGCTATTTGAAGACCCTAGGCTTGCATGTCTTTCTTGCCGCTACCAAGAAATGCTATCTTAGTAACCGCAATCATATAGGGGCCAATGCTCTAGCACTTGAGGCTATTAGAAGCACATTAAATAAAGAATATCTTATGCATGTTTCTAACTTTGATTCCGCATTTGCAGTGTGGAACATGTTGACAACCACCTCCACCTCCAAGCTTCATTTGCCAATCCAACCGGAGGATCTAGTGGAGAATCCGAGTCTCAATGCTATATGGTCCAAGGGAATGACTCCCTTGAGGTACATTCGGAATCTCAACTTGATAATGATAGTGCTAGTTCTTCATGTAATGATTATGTTGATGCCCATGCTTTAAATGAAGAACTTTCTATTGTGTGTGAAAATTGATTGAAAAATATAAAGTTTTGAAAAAGAAGACAATTGCTTTAACTAAAAAAAATGAAAAATTGTCTTCTAAACTTGATAAGGTTTTGCAAGAAAAGTTTGAGGTCTATAATGAAAGGGATTCATTGAGATCTCAACTTGATCTTGCACTAAAAGAAAATAATTTTTTGAAAAGTAAAAATGATTGTGATAATGTGTTGAAGAAAAATGAGTTTTTGTCTTCAAAAGTTAACTTTGTTTTAAAAGAGAATGATTCTTTGAAAAATGAAATTGCTTTTATTTCAAAAGATTTAGAAATTTGTTTAAAGAAAAATGAAGTTTTGGAAAATAAAATAGATTCACATGTTTGCCATGCTAGGATAGTTTCACCTAGTTTACCTATTGCATGTGCCACCTCTTCTTTAATTGAAAATAATATATCCATGCTTAAGAAGAGTGTTGATTGTCTGGGCTCCACTTTGAGCCATTGTGCCAAGAGCCACACACGTTTGGAATCCTTGTTTCAAAAGAAACAAGTTCCTATTATGCATGCACACCCTCCACGGCATACACATGCTTCTCACGGTCACCACCATTACACATTGTATGCTCATGTGTACACTTGTACACATTGTGAACGTAAGGGCCACCTTGCTAAATTTTGCTATGATCGTATACATGTTTCTAATTTAGCAAATAATTTTGTTTGGGTTAGAGAAGGTACTAACCCCCATGGACCCAAAATATTATGGGTACCAAAAACCACCCCTATTGTATTTGATGTAGGTGTGGGCTCTCACATGACGTGAGAGTATCGGTACCTTGGAGTGGATGCGTTCCGAGCTTCATGAGGATTATTTGGATGCATCACTTTCAAGGGAAGTTTGGTGGGAGGACCACCTTGTTTTGGAGACTAGAGAGGTGCCTTCATCGGTTTTGGTATAAATCTCTAACTCCTTATTTATTGTTTACATGCTTTTCATATTTTTATTTATAGCATGTTTTGGATGTTTATAGATTATTGTGTTAATGCCATGTTTATTAGGCTTATGACTTACATGTATAGTATTTGAGACACCCATGCTTATATGGACCCATATTTAGTGTTCTCACCTTTGTTTAACTATCATGTACATCATGAATCTAATAACATGTGAATTTACATAATAATCATGTTTAAGATTTATCATGTTGATTTATATCTCATTTTTATGCTTTGATTACTGTTTAAATGTTAGTTTTCATTAAAACTAGGTATATACTTGTGCATATAGTGGGTCACAAATAAATCTATATATGTTTGAGCTTGAATGCTTATTTGAACCCATTAGATATGCTAGTATAGTTTAGTTTTGATGATCCATGCATTTTAAACTTGTATTCCCATTTTTGAATTTGTTTTATGATTATGTGTTTAACTTCATGTATATGTCCATCTTGTCTAAACTATTGATTATACATATATATCCTTTGAGCCACGTGCCTTCATGCATATATCTTTGTAGACTCGTTGTGTTTGGATATGTATGTATACTTTAGTTTGTATAGGACATACATATACCTTGAAGATTAAATAGTTTTGATGATTTTCATATTTTCATATTTCAGGGAATATTGAGCTTATTGTCCATCTTTCATGATTATGATCTTCACATCTTATTTGTACACTCACATTTATTGTTTACTCATGTTTTATTTTCATGAGTCATATTTATGCTTAATTGGCTTAGAGTGTTGATTATCATGTGGATTTCATGTTTCATGAAAAATAATTTTGTTTTATTCCTTACTTAAAGGATTTCGTACTAGTTTACAAATTTTTCATATAACTAGTTACGGTATTCTTCGATATGGTAGAGATTTTCAAATACACATTATTTTTAAATCTATTTTTTGAAAACCCCTACCTTCCAAGGGTGGTTGGATGGGAGATCATGCTCATGTATGCTTTATAGTGAAAATCATTTTAAACTTGAACATGATTGGGAGGACAGGATATAAGGCATACATTTGATATTATTGTTGTTTCAATTGGTATCATTGGATTCTTTCAATTGGTATTAATATTGACATTTCTTGTATACTCATATATATTTTTATGTATGTATGCTTTCACTTCAATTAGTATCAATTTCGATTGGTATTAAATTTTTCATACATATATATATTTTTTGTTTATGCTAAGCTTGAGCTTCAACTTTGTTTCAATTGATTTAGCTTTCAATTGGTATTCTTAAACAAGCTTATGCATGTGTTTTGTTGGTATTTCATAAAGGGGGAGAAAATTTGATTTTCATATTTCAATTGGTATTTGTATTTCCACTCCCTTACTTTATGATAGAAAATAAAAATTTTAAATTGATATCATATGCTTAAAAAGAAAAATACTCTCTTTTGATATTAAGATGTTTATTTGAATGTTTTAATTTGATATCTCAAAATTTTGTTTAAAGATAAATATAAAAGTTTTGATTTGTATTGCCTATATGCAAGGAGAGCTTAACATCTCTTCTACATATAAATTCATGTTGAGTGTATCTTTTATTAAGGAGCTTGACATCTCTTCTTTATGTGGTATACGTGTGTAGGGGGAGCTTCACATCTCCTCTTATGCATTGCATATTATGTATTATGTGAATTAGGGCTTGTCATCCTTTCTTCATGTAATGCATGTATGTAGGGAAGTTAACTTAGCGTCTTCCTCTTCATGAATGTATATAGCATATACCATTTATTTATTGATCTATGTTTACTTACAATTGGTATCAAGATGCTACTTTAACATATTTTTAATTGATATCTTAATTGATTGTCACCCCTATATTGATATTTTTTGTTTTAGACAAAAGTGGGGGAGAAAATTTTATTGATTTGGTTTTGTTTTTACCCCTTTATTGATGATTGACAAAAAGGGAGAGAATTATTTGAGAGTTTAACATGCATATAAACTCAAAATCTTCTCTGTATATGCAAAAGAGAATTACACCAGATCGGGCACATGGATTAGCTTTCTCCACTCATTCTTATCGAGCAATATGCTTTTATTGAACCTCTATCCTCTATATCTTGTCTTATCATCTCCATCCATGTTTTCTTCAGTCTCCTCTTTGCTCTTTTAACTTGCCCTCAGTTAATAAGCTTTACATGCCGGATTGACGCATTTGTAGCTCTATAAATTGAAGCAGCTCTATCTGCTGCTGCTGCTGCTATTGTGATTATTTTTTATTTTAGGGGAAAAATGAGTTATGAGAAAGCATAATTGAAACTGAAACCAACTCCTTCCAAAAGACTTTAGATTGAAGAAACCATTCTCCATCTTTCAGAAAACAGTTGCTAATGGATGGAGCCTACATCATATTGGTTCACTGACAAAGCACCACTTCAAGTTTCCCTGGCCATTTTCAGATAATCATTCAGCGTCAGTTGGATCAGTAGCCATCACCTGTCCCTTTACAAGGCTTTTAAAATTACTCTAAAATTTATATGGTAGGTCCTGACAATCACTTCTCTACCTTTTCTCCCTTCAAGTTAAATTCATCTTTGCATTCGGTAGAAAATGATGTATAATGAACTCAAACTTCCAGGTTTCAACTCATTTGATCTTCGATTAAGCACTAACCAAATGCCTCTATATACAGACACTTGCAAGAATGAGAACGTTTTTTCCTCTCTGAATTCGGATCTTCTTATCTGTGTTAAAACTAGAAGGTAATCCAAGTCAACAATCTCATTGTCATCGTTTTATGGACGTTTGTGATTTTAACGGCAAAATAATGCCTTGATAATCTCATTTGTCCTGCTTTGGATTGCTAGAATGAGACAATTAAGCTAAACTCCAATGCTGGAAGAAAATTAGTAGCAAATCTGATTTGTATGTACCAACTAAAGTAACAAGGTTGGTGTGGATAATAAATCAATTCCAGCTGCAACCTAAAGCAAAAGTACACCCACCAAAATTCCCTTGGCCCTGCAGTTGTAACTGCTCATTGTGTGTAGCTCCCCTCTATACAACCATGAAGACAACAATACCTTTTTCTCTTCAACCCGAAGACGCTCTTGTACAACAATTTCTCTTTGAGTGATTACAATCAATCCTATAAGCCTTGAATCTCTTATAGGTGGACTCTCAGATATCTTCACTAAAGGATTGAAATTTGAGTGAAGAATAAAAAGTAGAAACAGTTTTCTGAAAATAGAATTTTGAACAGAGTTTTTAGGCAGAAAACTATTGATATGAATTGGTAATTTTAGCCTAGGACAACACACCTATTTATAGGTGAAATCTATAGTCAGTTAGGGAAGTTATTAACTAGAATTTGAATTTTGAAACGTTAAATAAAACACCAAAAATCAGAAACTGTCCAACAGTCAGAAACTGCCATTAGTCGACTTGAGGTTGGGGTTAGTCGACTAGGGTATTGATTTTTACCTATAGTAGTCAACTTATAAAGGGGGCAAGTCGACTAGGTATGGCTGATACAAGAGACAAGTTTTGAAAACTGAAATTAGTCGACCAGCAGAATATATTAGTCGACTACAACAGGTATTAGTCGACTAATAAAGTTGATAAGTCGGCTAACAATGTTAACTGTCAAGAAACAGAGAGTTGATAACTTTTCAGGACAGCGGTTAGTCGACTACATAAAATGTCAAGTTGACTATAGGATGCATAAGTCGACTAATCAAGAGTATAAGTCGACTAATAGGCTTATGATGTGTGCGTGTGTTCAAGACTTTTAACATTCTAATAAATATTACAATAAACATTCATAGCCATTATCCTTGGGAAGCCTTGAGCATGTAGAACGCTGTATAAGTTTGTGAGATAGAGCTCCAATGAAATGGCTTCACAAATATATAATCAGAATTAAGTTCCAACATTCTCCCCCTTTTTGATGATGACAATTTGTGTACATAAAAACTCCCCCTGCAGAAAATATATTATATGTTCTCTCCCTGTATAGAACAGGTTATAACAGATATAGAAAAATATGTGTTCTCCTTCTGTAAAAAATATATATGATAAATGTTTGAAATATTTTTCTATCCAACTTTTTATACGGTACCTAAGAGATAAACATTAGATGGTACCAATCATTATAAAATCAAAGTATTAACCTTTAGGAATTCAAACCCAATTTGAATTTGGTTTCCATCTGTTAGTACATATATAATTGCATGAATTATATATAGAATGTATGTTGATGTAATATAAGTATTTTTATCAACAATGCTTAAGTTTTAGGAATCCATATGAACTTGTTCTTAATTCTTGTTGATATAATATCAGTATTTCTTTTCACAAATAGATTATAATTCTTTTTACTATCATGTGTAGATTTTCCACTATGATTTAAGAATCTAAAACCATAATGATTATGTGACATCTTTTGATATGATAACAAATCATTTAATTTTTCTTTTCCATGATTAAATTTAGTCACATTTTCAAAATCTCTTCATACTTCATTTTGAAACTTGACATGTCTTTATCTAAATAAGAAATTCTTTCATTTAAGGACATAGTTTCTTTTTTAAGCATTACATTTTTTTTTATAAAATTCTCTTTATCCTTTTTCAATGATGATATAACTTTTTCAAAATCATCTTGTTGAGAATTTATAGAAGAAATTTGAGAAACATAACATGAATTTTCTTTGATAAGTTTTTCATTTTCCTTTGACGAAATTTTATTCTTTATCTTTTCATTCTTAAGATCATTATATAATTCATGAAATGCATCTAAGAGTTTAGTATATTGTACCTCATCTTCTTCTTGAGCCATAAAACAAATGTTGGCATGTTCAGTGGCTTCTTCATCGTCAGAGGAAGAGGAATCGCTATTCTCCTATGATGCTTGATAATCTTTCTTTTTTTTGAACTTTTTTCTCTGAAATTTTTCTCTATTTTTGAGCAAGGGGCAATCCTTCTTCATATGATCTGTTTTATTACAATAAAAATATTTAAACTTACCTTTCTTTAAGAACTTTCTGAATTTTCTTGAGAGTATTGCCATCTCCTCTTCATTGTCATCTGAATTATCCGTATCTGAGAATGCATGGAAGGAAAGTTCTTTCTTCTTTGCGAAAGGTTGTTATTCATCCTTCTTTCTATCTTTCAGTTGTACTTCATACCATTAAATTACCAATGAGGTTTTCTAATGACATAGTAGAGAGATCATTTGCTTCTTCGATTGCAATTGTCTTCTTCTCCTAATCTGATGTGAGTGCACGAAGGATCTAGCGAACTTTTTTGACTTGGGTGTATTCCTTTCCAAGGGATGCTAAGGAATTTATTATGTCGGTGAACCTTGTTATCATTTCTGAAATTGTTTCGTTCTCCATCATTTTGAAGAGTTCGCACCTGTGAACAAGAACAGAAATTTTAGAGTCTTTAACCTTATTTGTACCTTCATGTGTTACATGTAGTATGTGCCATATTTGATTTGCAGATGTGACTGTTGACACACGATTGAATTCTTCTTTGGTTAAGGCATAGAATAATGCATCATCGCTTTGGTATCAAGGTTTGCATTCTTCTTTTGATCATCAGTCCAAGCAGTGTAGTTGGTAGTTGGCTTGGTGTACGGTGCTTCTACTATGTTCCAAAGTTTATAGTTGAGTGATTGTAAGTAGATCTTCATTCTACACTTTCAGTAGTTGTAATTCGATCCATCGAATAGCAGTAGACGTTGTGTAGAATGTCCTTATTTGAATTGTGATGAAGGAAACTCCATTGCCATCCTTATAAGTTGTTGACTATGTATGCAGTGCTCTGATAGAGTATGCCGGGCCGGGCTCGATACCAATTGTAGGATCCAAAAATTACGTCAACACTCAAACAAAGATATTAGCATTAAATAAAAACTTGCATAAAAGGAAATTAAATAACAGAAAGTAAATCAAACGCAAACACAAGTGATTTATCCTGGTTCGGTCCTCTTGACCTACATCCAGTCCCCAAGCCACCCGCTTGAGATTTTTTTAAATCTTTGATTTTGTACACCCAAAATCAACACCTTGTATACCACTTGACAAATCTCCTTTGCCAAATGTATACAACTCTTCTTACAACTAAGAACACAACAACACCTTGTACAACTTCTCTTCAACCTGAAGACGCTCTTGTATAACACTTTTTCTTTGAGTGATTACAATAAATCCTATAAGCTTTGAATCTGTATCTGATCGTGAATAAGGACTCTTATAGGTGGACTCTCAGATATCTTCACCAAAGGATTAGAATTTGAGTGAAGAATAGAAAGTAGAAACAGTTTTCTGAAAAACAGAATTTTGAACAGAGTTTTTGGGCAGAAAACTATTGATATGAATTGGTGCTTTTAGCCTAGGCAACATCCCTATTTATAGGTGAAATCTATAGTCAGTTAGGGAAGTTATGAACTTGAATTTAAATTTTAAAACGTTGGATAAAACACCAGAAATCAGAAACTATCTAACAGTTAGAAACTGCCATTAGTCGACTTGAGGTTTGGGGTTAGTCGACTAGGGTATTGATTTTTGCCTATAGTAGTCGACTTATAAAGGAGGAAGTCGACTAGGGATACGGCTGATACAAGAGACATTTTTGGAACTGAAATTAGTCGACCAACAGAATATATTAGTTGACTACAACAGGTATTAGTCGACTAATAAAGTTGATAAGTCGACTAACAATGTTAATTGTCAAGAAATAGAGAGTTGATAACCTTTTAGGACAGAGGTTAGTCGACTACATAAAATGTCAAGTCGACTATATGATGTATAAGTCGACTAATCAAGAGTATAAGTCGACTAATAGCTTATGATGTGTGAGTGCGTGTTCAAGGCTTTTAACATTCTAATAAATATTACAATACACATCCATAGCCATTATCCTTGGGAAGTCTTGAGAATGTAGAATGTTGTATTAGCTTGTGAGATAGAGCTCCAATGAAATGGCTTAATAAATGTATCATCAGAATCAAGTTCCAACAGTTCCCGAGCTATAATTGTCGAGTTCAAATAGAGATTTAGCTTATAGATAAATGATTTTATCTTTTCCTTTTAACTATATGAACCACTTGAGGTTTGAATCGAATGGACACTCTCGGCCAGAGATATTGATAGTGGCCATGTGTCGCTCGCTTATTTGGTGCTGAATGGACACGTGGCATGATCTCAAGGGGGTTAGAAACTGACCACTGTAGATGCTCCCTCTGATTCTTTCTCTTTGGAGGAGGTTGAAACTCTCCCTCGAGGGCTATAAGTTCTCAAGGACTCTGATAGAGAGAGGGGAACAGATAGAGAGGAGAACTCTGGTCCCAGATTTGAGTCAATTTGTTGTCGCTTTAATTTTTGTCATGTATAGGCATGTGTGGCTCTAACTCCGCCAGTGCATCATCCACTGCCTGTCCCAAGCCAGGATAAAGGAGGAGGGTTGTGGTTGGCCTGTGACAGTCAACATAAAATATTGTCACATACTATGAACATAAACCAAGTACTAAATTTCGTTGGGGCGTTCCCTACTGAGCGACACGCTACATCGGAGCCAGGGTGTAGTAAAAAGTGGGCAAGGGGTGCTAGGTCGTCGTCCAAAAATGACGCGCCACATCGGAGCTCGGATGTGGTGTCAAATGTGGAAGGGTTCCCACACTTTTATGAGCGAGTAAGGGTTAAGAAGTTAGCTCATGAATATAGGATTAAGTTAGCATCATGGAACGTAGGTTGTCTTACACGTAGATTAGCAGAGTTAGTTGATGCTATGGTTAGACGAAATGTTAGTATTTTGTGTGTGTAGGAAACTAAGTGGGTAGGTGAAAAAGCTAGAATTATAGAGTCTTGGGGTTATAAACTTTGGTATACTGGTAGAGATAGAAATCATAATGGGGTGCGTGTGATCATAGATAAACAATTGCTTGGGGATATAGTGGAGGTTCTGAGAAAGGGTGATAGGATTTTACTAGTTAAACTTATTTTGGGTAGAGAGATTTTTAAAATTATTAGTGTCTATGCACCACAAGTAGGACTTGATAAGTCAAGTAAGCATCAGTTTTGGGAGGATTTAGATGAGATTTTGCAAGACACACCCATTAGAGAAAAGCTTTTCATAGGCGGTAACCTCAATGGGCATGTAGGAACTAGTCGTTATGGGTTTGATAGTGTGCATAGAGGATTTGGTTTTGGGGAGAGAAATGAACCAGGTAACTAAATTATAAATTTTGCTTTCTTATATGATTTCATCTTAGCGAATACTTAATTTAGGAAGAGAGAGTCTCACTTGATCACTTTTAGAAGTGGATCAAGTGCGAACCAAATAGATTTCTTTTTAACTAGAAAAGTAGATAGAGGTTGTTGTATGGATTGTAAGGTAATACCGGATGAGAGTGTAGTAACCCAACATAGACTCTTAATTTTAGATGTCCGGATTAGAAGGAGATTTAGAATGATTAAACATAAGTTAGATCCTAAGATTAAGTGGTGGCGGCTAAAAGAAGGTAACCAAGGAGCTTTTGTAGATCGAGTAGTACATGAAGTAGATTGGATAGCCCAAGATGATCACAATACAACATGGAACGAAATTGCTAACTGTTCTAAAAGAGTAGCTAAAAATGTACTTGGTGAGTTACAGGGTGGTGATCCACCATGTAAGGACACATCATAGTGGAATGAAGAGGTAAAAGCTGCTCTTGAGATTAAACGAGACTCTTATAGAGATTTGAAGAAAAATTGTGATGGAGTGAGTTTTGAGAGCTATAAGCTAGCCAAGAAGGAGGTTAAGAAAGCTGTTCAGAATGCAAGAGCTAAAGTGTACAAAGAAGTATATGAGAAGTTGGACACCAAAGACGTTGAAAAGGATATATATAAAATTGCTCGAATAAGGGAGAGAAAGATTAGAGACTTATGTACTGTGAGGTGTGTCAAAAATGAGGATCAGAAGGTTTTAGTTCGAGATGAAGAAATCAAAGAAAGACGGAGAGAGTATTTTGACAAATTGTTTAATGGTATTTCTACGCAAGATTGGATGACCTTACCATTCAGTGCCAGGATATGAATCATAATTATATGCACAGAATTAGCGAATCTGAAGTTAAAGAGGCCTTAAAGAGGATGAAGTTAAGGAAAACTGTTAGTCCGGATGGAATTCCTATAGAGGTATGGGATGCTTAGGAGAGGTGGGAATGAGATGACTGGCAAACCTTTTTAACAAGACCTGGCTAACTAAAAAGATGCCAAATGATTAGAGGAAGAGTACCTCAGTACCTCTCTATAAGAATAAGGGTGATATCCAGAGTTACTCAAACTATCGTGAAATAAAACTCATGTGTCACACAATGAAGCTTTAGAAAAGGGTAATTGAATACAGGTTAAGGCAGAATGTTACAATATCAGAGAATCGTTTGGGTTTATACCGGGGCGATCGATGACAGAGGCTATTCATTTGCTTTGTCAACTTATAGAGCGATTTTGAGAGAGGAAGAGAAATTTGCATATAGTCTTTATTGATTTAGAAAAAGCTTATGATAAGGTGCCAAGAGAGGTATTTGGTGGACATTGATAAAAAGCGAGTCCCTATAAAGTATATTGACATAATCAAGGATATGTACGATGGAGTAGTGGCAAATGTCAGAACGTGTGAAAGCGTAACAAGTGATTTTTCTGTCACAATTGGATTGCATCAAAGATCTGCATTGAGTCCATTCTTATTTGCCATAGTGATAGATGAGATTACAAGAGCTATCCAGGATGAGATACCCTAGTGTATGCTATTTGTTGATGATATTGTCCTAGTCGATGAGACGAGCGCTGGGGTAAATGCCAAATTGTAGTTATGGAGGCAAACTCTAGAATCTCGAGGTTTTAGGTTAAGTAGGGCCAAAACAGAGTATATGGAGTATAAATTTAGTAAACGGGAAATCTGAGATTATAGTATTGTGAGACTAGATGGAAAAAAAATACCAATGAGCAATCATTTTAAGTACTTGGGTTCTATTATCCAAAAGGATGGAGAGATCGATAGTGATGTCAACCATAGGATCCAAGCTGGCTGGTTGAAATGGAGGAGGGTAACAGGAGTTTTATGTGATAGTAACATTCTGTTATGGCTGAAGGAAAAGTTTTATCGGACTGCTATTTGGCCAGCTTTGTTATATGGCACAGAATGTTGGTCTATAAAGAGACATCATGCCTAAAAGATGAGTGTAGCAGAGATGCGCATGCTTCATTGGATGTGTGGTATCACGTGGAGAGATAAGGTGAGAAATGAGGATATTCGTACTCAGATAGGTGTAGCCTCTATGAAGAGAAGATGAGAGAAAACCGCCTACAATGGTTTGGTCATGTGCGACGTAGACCTACAGATGCTCCAGTCCGACGAGTAGAGCGTATCAATTTAAGGCAAGTTAAAAAAGCGCAGGGGAGACTGAAAAACATGGATGGAGGTAATACGACAACATATGGAGGCTAAAGGTCTTAGTGAAGGCATATTGCTCGATAGGAATGAGTAGAGAAAGCTGATCCATGTGCCCGATCTGACGTAATTCTCTTTTGGTTCATGTAGCCTACCCCAAATACTTGGGACAAATGGCTTAGTTGTTGTTGTTGTTGTATTGGCATGTGTGGCTCATGGGGCTGGCAGAGCCTTGAATGTACGTCCCATCTGTTACAGGTTAATTAAACAACCATCGCTTCTCAAGGCATGCGACATTCAAAGAAAGTGCGGCATATCTGGTGCGACAGTCCAAATCCCACATATTGTGGCACGTGTAGGGTCCTTAATTGAGTGGCACTTCCTCTCCCTTTGGGATTAAAGATATTGAATAGTTGGCTTGGGCTTCTTCTCTTTAATAGGACATGATCTCAGGGGAAGATCTGCAATGCTTCCTGAATGCTCCTCTACTTTTTAGACTCTACTGTGACGAGTGTGCAATGATATCTTCTTCTTTCTTCATTCGATTGAGGAAGGAGAAAGAGAGAACAAATAATGTTATTGTACTCCTAATTTTCAGGAATTTGTTTATCGTGGGGTGTTGATTCTTGCGATAGGTTCATCATTTGGTATCAGTTCTAGCGACGAGGCCCAACTGTCAGGAAGGACGATGAATGAACTAGCTTCTAGCTACTCTGCTCGTCTGGTCTCCAATTGAATTCGAACGGGTGGTTGCTGGATGTTATGTGTTTCCATCCTTCTTGCAGGAACATAGAGCAGGGAGCATAAGGGTGCTTAATGATTGTTTCGATTCTCTTGGGTCGGTGTCTATGCTCTTATGGGATGTCTGTGCTTTGGCTGCCCCCGCTCTTGACTTCATCTTCGAAGAGATGATCTTAGCATTAGTATCCTCCTCACCTTGTAGGCTTCAGTCTGTGATTCGAGGAGTGATCTCCCTTGCTGGGGACTTCTAGGGAGGTTTTGGAGGCCTTACCCTTTTGGCCCGGTGGATTACTCGTTCAAGGACTGTCTTCGGGATGCTGTTATGGGTATCTGATTTTTTTCTCTTAGGAAAGACACACACATAACAGATTAGTATTACTCATGTTAGTTATAACCATGCTTGTAAGTGGATGAATGTAATCGAAAATATTCTATAATAAAGTGAGAATTTTTTTTAATGAAAGCATTGTTTGGATCTTGTCTTATTTGTGACTATGATTTGACTTGTTGTTACATCTACTCGGGGAACTATTTTGGTTCCGAAGCATTTGAACCAATTTGGAATATAGTTCCTGAATAAGCATTGCTCCCCTGAGACCTGCAAAGGTTACCTGAGTGGAAAGCCCATAGCTTCGAAGTTGTATTGCCATGTTGGTCGTCGGGGTATGACTCGAGGTAAACTGTTACTTGCTTGTGCGACCATCAGGGCAAGTCCCATTGTTGGTTGGCTCTGAGCATCTAGCACGTGCGAGCCTTGATATTTCACGAGGCTCCCTGAGGGGTCGCTGTCAGGGTGAAGACCCATATAGGCTGTAGGCTTGCTCGGGTGACCATTAGGGTATATCCCATTATAGGCTTGCTCAGAGCATCTAACGTGGGTGAGCCTCCATCTTTCAAGAGACTCCCCAAGGGGTTATTGTTAGGGTGAAGACATGTATAGCCAGTGGGCCTGCTTGGGTGGCCATCAGGGTATATCTCATTAAAGGCTGGCTCCATCAATCTGACATGGGTGAGCCACCATCTTACAGGAGGCTTCCTTAGTGGTCGCCGTCAAGATGAAGACCTATATAGGCTATGGGCCCGTTCGGGGGACCATCGGGATATATTCCATTATAGGCTGGCTCCAAGCATTCGATGTGGGCAAGCCTCCATCTTTCAGGAGGCTCCCCGGGGGTTACCTTCAGGATGAAGACTCATATAGGTGATTGGCCTGCTCGGACGGCCATCAGGGTATATCCCATTAAAGGCAGGCTCTGAGCATCTAACGTAGGCGAGCCTCCATCTTTCAAGAGGCTCCCTGAGGGGCACCATTAGGGTGAAGACCTGCGAAAGTGGTCTAATAATTTTTTGTTTAGTTGTTTTGCTCGAGGACGACCAAAAGATAGGTATGGGGGTGTGATCGGTCGCTAATATTGCACATTCATTATCATGTTCTCATACTTATTATAAAATAAATTCTGCTTTTTCCTAATTAATGCTTAATTTATTTGCAGGCCCATTCCTAAAGGAGAGTGAAGAGAAATGAGCCCAAAAGCCCATCAATTCTGAATTAAATCAGAATTAATTCGAACTCAGTAAACCCGGGTAGATCAGGTCGGTTCAGATCGGTTGAAAACCAGTTAGAAAAATCCCTATAAATCAATCGGTTGAAGCCAAGGATCAAAGGCCATTTCGTCAAAATCTCGGACTTAAACTGCAAATCCAGCTGAAGATAAACATCAATCGCGAAGTCGGGGAGTTCCACCAATAGGGTGTGGCTACCTGGCCACACCCTGGCCGTGGATATGCGGCCATAGCCGCGTTTTCGCAGCTTTGTTAGAGAGTTAGGGGGAGCGTTTGCTCCCCCTATCTTCATACGCTCTCATAGGTTGGGTTTTGCCTATAAATACTGGGAATTTCAGAGCATATAGGAGACGACCATATAGAGATAGAATTTAGTACACGGTTTCATTCTTTTTAGTGTAGGTTTTTATTTTCTTTTCATGTAATTTTTCTTTCTTTGTAAGTATAGTTTAGACTGAGATTCATGTAAGTAAGAGAGAGAGAGAGGCTTATGATGAGAGTGACACCGATGTACCTCCTCCTTTCTTCCATCGTTTCTGCAAGCAATAAAAGGTAATTTTTTTTATGTTTGTCTTTACTTTTATTTTGTTCTTCTTCTTCCTACTTTTTCTCTTTTGGTTATGATGAGCATTCAAGTGAATCTTGAAGCATCAGTATATTCATGTTTGTGTGAGTGCCAACGATATTACATGATGATGATCTCCTCCTCAAGATTCTGTATCATTTCAATCTTGTTCGTCTTGATGATGTAATGCGAATGGGGACTAAGCTCGATCTTATGTTTTATACGTTGAACGCCTCTGAAGCAAGGTAGAACATGCAAGGGTTCCAGGTAAGTCATCAACCAGAGAAGGTAAGTATTTCTTTAATCTTTTCTTTCTTTTCTTTTATTTCTTTAGTTTAGATCACCAACAACACCCAACTCTTTTATCACTCCTTTTCCATTTCTTTGTACATATCATTTCTAGTTTCTCCATCTTCTTAATCTACCATCTTCTTCCTAATTTAACTTTAACTCAATTTTTTCTTTTTCTTTTAAAGAACTAAAGAAGAACTTTAACCATACTTTTGTTGGCCCAAAGGCCTATCACTCTAGTTTTGATGATGATCAACTCATATAGTTATATTTGCTAATGATCTTGTTTAATTAGTGACAGATTCTTTATCAAGATCTTAGTAGGTGCAAAGCTCAACAAAGGATTATATGTCAAGATTTGGAGCTAGCACGGGGTGATCCAAGGAGCTTTGGATCAAGCTTGGACCAAGTCAAGAAGATGAGAAGCCTTCAAGGGAAGACTTCAAGAAGATGAAGACTTGTGTCTAGGTATAAGATTTTATTTTTGTTTTAGTTAAAATGTAAAGGATAGATAGTTGGTGGATTGCTCAAGTCTATATCACACACACACTCTTGATAGAACTCTTGATAGGATTGCTTTCATAAAAGATTTCTATGTCTTAGAAAAGAATTTTTATTTTGGAAAAAGATTTTTTCTTTGTGACAAAATATCTACTTTGTTTTTTGATATTTCTATTATACACATCTTTAACCAAAACCAAGTTATATGCTTAATGACAAAAACATAGATATATCATTATGATTGTGTAGTGGATCATATCCATACACACTATACTTTAAATGAACTCAAATATCTTGTTTTTGTATTTTGTGAAGTTATAGAAAAACAAGTTTTAGAAAAACATATTTTTAGAAAAACAGTTTTTATTGTGATTAAAACTATTTTTTAGATTTACTGTGAATTTATGGGATTTTTTATTGAGTGAAAAGACCTATTTTCAAATCCCGTAACTGTGCAGACCTGGAACTGGCTGACAGGCCTTTCCGGTCGACCGAGTCGGTCGACCGCTCCATGGCCGGTCGATCTCGCGGTCGACCGACGTGCACAGACTTGTGCACGTCTGGCAGCACAGTGGCCGGTCGACCGGGACGGTCGACCGCTGGAGACTGCGGTGCTCACGGGTAGATTCGGTCGACCGGGCCGGTCGACCGCAGAGCCCCAATGGTCGGATTTTTGACCGTTGGCGGTCGACCGACCCGGTCGACCGACTGTACTGACAGAACCCAACGGCTAGGTTTCTGGCAGCCTATAAATTGGGTTTTGTCATTGTTTTCAATACAAGATTTTGGAGACTTCTTGAGCCTGTTTTTCTGATACTTTGAGAAGAGTTTTCTCCACAAAATAGAGAGCAAATACTTCCCATCTTAAAGGGAGTTTTTATCAAGAGAGTGTAAAAAGTGATTCTTTGAGTTTTCCTCCATAGCTTTCTTTCCTTGCTTTCTCACACAAACACTTGAGCATCCATTGAGCTATTCATCCTATAGGTGTTGTAGTGAGAGTTTTTGTAGGTGATCAAGTGTTTAGATCACCAAGATTTCATCTTGTACTTTGAGGAGACGGGCAAGTGTACTCGTGGTTGTTTAGGGTTCGGGTGCGAACTCTTGTAGCTTGAGGTGCGGCCTCGACGAGCCGGTGGGCTTGTGGTGTGTAAGGGACTAGAGAGTCCAAGGGCTTGTAGGTGTTGCGGCACCGGGGAGAGATCCATTGGGATCTTGCATAGTGGAAATCCTTCGTGTGTCGAAGGCGGGGATGTAGAGCAAGTGTGCTCGAACCTCGAAACATACCCTTGTGTTTGCGATTGCTCTTTCTCTCTCTCTTGTCTCTTATTTATATCTTGCATTCAATTATTGTCTATGTTTATATGCATGATATTCACTTGTGCTCATATTTGCTATACTTGCTTGGGATTGTTGTTAACACTAGTATTCAACCAAGAGAGCCAACACGGCACCTCAACCCATTCAAGGGAATCTAGAGGAGCTTGTCCAGAGCCTCGCAAGGGGAATTCGGCAACACTCTTGTGTTATACATAAGTGTTTAATTAAAAGAAGTTTTATTTGGTGATCTTAGTTTTAATTCCGCATTATTTGTTCATAAGTGACCATTAGATTAGCCATCACCTATTCACCCCCCTCTAGGTGAACTTACAACTTTGTAGCCTAAAAGAGAACTTACTAAAAAACTTCCATCGCTAGTCCCTCCTTCTGGATCACGACCCGCATAGCCACTTGCTATTGTGGTAGAATTGAGTAACTTGCACATCTCTATTTTAAATCTGAAATTCTGTATTTGTGTGCAGGTTCAACCTCAATCAAATTTTGGCACCGTTGCCAGGGAAGGACGGTAAGTAATTCTCATTAAAGTTTACATTTTTGGTTAACCTTCTTCTTGGTTTTTGGTGTACAGATTTAACAATAAGGAACTTTTGCTGCAGTGGACATATAAGTGGCCTTGGACTCTACTCAAGAAAGTAGAGCCAAGAGCCCTCAGATTTGCTACATTCTTTTGGTAATCTGAGTGAACTACTAACCTGTATTTTCTGCAGGTTAGCTAAATTGCAAAGTTTAATATCTGTAGCTATTAATTTTCTATTTTGTCTCACTGTACTTCCTTTCTAACCTCAACAGTAAAATGATGTTTGTTAAATGCTAAAAACGGTTTAGACTTTGCATTTAGGCACGTGTCTAATTCATTTACATTTTACATTACTGTTGAAGAGTGCTGGAGTAAAAGGTACGTTTGCATGGCATATAGTTTAGGAAACATTCTTGAGTGATTATTTGCTTTGCTTGTTGAATGTTACTTTTCTTTATCCTGCACACTTTGCACAATCAATCTTAAGGGCTTATCCTATAAACAAGATAAGGTGGAGAAGTTATTACCCTCCTTTAGCCCGCAAACAATCTCCTCACTCACTAACCCAAGCCTAACTAAAACTGAGTAGACGTTGGCCCTAGGGACATCTCGGACTCAATTAGGAGATTATCCTAAGGGGGAAGGTGTTGGAGTTTGACTCTTGCCAAATCAGTGTCTAAGGAAAGGGATTGAGGGGCGAAACCCCGAAGGCTGGTGGTTTGGCTTAATTAGGCCCGTCGCTTTTGCGCGGATACCTCCCACCAATCTTGTCCTGACCTGGCTGATTAGCTTGTGGTCAAAGTCTGCATTATACCTCTTGTGGACAGTCTAACCAGTTAGGAGCCGTCTAGGTCAAAGGTCTACCCTAACTTAGTTTAGAATTTTTTTTATTTGTTTGTTTTTCTTTGTTCATGTTTTATTGTGTGATATGGCTTATAACAAAAATTTTTCCAATTTTAATGGTAATCCATATTACACAACAACCTCTTTTTCGGATATTACCAACCTAGCATATCATTACTTTAACTAACATAGTGTGCCGGATTGGTCTTATCCGAATCAATATAACCCATGCCCCCAATCTTATGACCATAATTTCCAGAATAAATTCAACTCTTCACAGAGTCAATGGGGATTCACCTCCCCCAAGTCCAATTTTCAACCAACTTATCCTCCTTATCCACCATGTCCACAATATTTCAAAAATTCATGCTCAGTTCCACCAGTCCAAATAGAAAACCATCAATTTTGGAAATGAGTATGCGTGAGTCCAAATAACAATCACAAAATAAGATGGACTCACAATTTCATCATCAATTCCAAAACAAAACTTCATCTTTTCAAGATCAATCGCAACAAAACGATGAACCAATCAACTATGAAAAGATGCTTGAAGCCATGACTCAAGCTCAAAATGCTCGTAATCATGACATAGATATGATGGTCCAAACTCTACGTTCTCACCGTTTGGCCAGTTCTGATGTCGCTAACCATTCTATTAGAGCCAAAGAGTCATGTTGTTTTGGAAAACAAGGTTCCATTTCAGCACAATCATTTGAACTTGGCCAAATTCCAAATTTTGAAAGTGACATTGACAGTTTGGCAAGTTATCCCTTTTCTTAAATTGAACTTGAGAATGAATATGATCATGAACCTCAACTTAGTGATTCAATTCTACTTCCTAATTCAATAATGACTCCGGTGTCTTCACCTGATTTTAATTTTTTTCTCGAGCCAACATTGGATCATGTGCCAGTTCATCATGAAATTGAATCACCCATCTTTGATGATCATCATATTGAACTTGACCAATTTCATACTTTTGAAAGTCCCATTGACAAATTGGCAAGTTCTCATCTTTATGAAATTAAACTCAATGAGAAATGTGACCTAGATTCTCGAATTTGTGATCCAGTTCAAATTTCCAAATCAATATTGACTCTTGTTTTGTTACCCGACTTGAGTAATATTTTAGAGTCAGTTTTAATTCCCACACCAGTCATTCTTGAACTTAAATCACCAATATTAAGTCACATTCTATTGTGGGAAAATGAATGTGGACTTGAGTTTCAACTTCTTGATTGGACCCACTTCCCGAACCAACTCGATTCCTGAACCTTTATTTGACTTAAGTCACTTTCTTGAGTCAGTATTAGTTTCTGTACTTCCTAAATCCAAGTCAATCATTCTATCTTTTCACACTCCATTTTGGGACAAGGCGGTTGACAAAATTGACTTCGAAATTAATTATGGAATTTGGAAATTAGATGGGGTTAAATTATTAATAAAAATTGTTCATATATACATTATTTTAATGGGTTATATAAGAGAGATTTCTGGTGGGTTCCTTCGAACTCCACGAAAAGTCGATTGGGCCTCATTTCGTGGACCAATCAGACCACCACCGGAACCACAACCTTAAGGTAATATTTTCCTTCCCTTTCTTCTTTTTCATGCATCTATGTATTAATTCATACATTGAGGACAATGCATGAGATAGGTGTGGGAAAGGGTCTAACATAACTTAGTTTTTTTTTTATTAAAAAAAGAAAGAAAATAAAAATTAACATTTTCTTTACTTTAAAAAACTTTTTGAAAATAGAAATAATATTTTAACATATTTTTTGTAAGAAATTAAGTCAATTTTAAGGAATAGTAAAATCTAAATTAGGATTTCTTATACTAGGTCAAAATAAGATTATTTGTTTGATTTTTAGGGTTAGGAAGATAATTCGTCAAAGTAATTTAGTCATGATCTTTACCTTGATGAAATATGCACACTTATATACTTACACACTTAGGGTTCTAAAACAAAGATTCTTATGCCTTATTGAAAAAAAAAGAAAAGAAAAAAAAAAGAGAAAAAATATGTCTATGAAAGATGAACAAATCTAATTATTGATTAGTTAGGTGTTTTGGCCTTGGTATTTATGCGAAAGATGATTAGATAAATTTGAGAAAAAAAAATATATATAAAAAAAATCCTTTGATTAAGATGGGTATTTGTGCCTAATAAAGCATAAGTATTCATGCCTAAAAGTGATTCATATAATAAAATCCTTAGTTTTGTTGCCTTATTTGCTCGAGTCCTTAAGTCCTTGGGGTGTTTTCTCACCCGGTGCCCTAAGACCGTTTGGTTTGGGAGTCATCAATTAAAGACTCGTTACATAGGCAGATTAGAAAGCCTAATAGAACTAAGGAATAGTACCACCAAAAAAATATATATATATATAAATAAATAAGGCATAAGAGTTAGAGTTAAAGAACCCTTAGTCAAAATTTTCACGGTCACAAGGTGCATATGACTTAAGATAAAATAATAGACTAGATGAGAAGTACAATTTGACTCCTTACTTTAATTGATAACAATTTTTGAATAGAGACTAAGTTTAGGAATAAAAATTCGGTTTTCCTATAACTTATAGATTACTTAAAACTTACAATAATATTTCAAATACTTTTCTTTCAAAATGTGTTTTCAAAATACTAATATTTTTCTCTTTCTTTACGGATTTTGTGGGTGTAATCCACTGAAAACCCTCACGAGACAAAACTCGATCTCTAGGGGTAACCTAGATGTTTAACGACCATGCTTAATGCAATCGCGTGACCTGCGAAAGTGGTCTAATAATTTTTGTTTAGTTGTTTTGCTCGAGGACGAGCAAAAGATAAGTATGGGGGTGTGATCGATCGCTAATATTGCACATTGATTATCATATTCTCATACTTATTATAGAATAAACTCTGCTTTTTTCTAATTAATGTTTAATTTATTTGCAGGCCCATTCCTAAAGGAGAGTGAAGAGAAATAAGCCCAAAAGCCCATAAAATTCTGAATTAAATTAGAATTAATTCGAACTCAGTAAATCAGGGCAGATCAGGTCAGTTCTAATCGGTTGAAAACCAGTTAGAACAAATCCCTACAAATCAATCGGCTGAAGCCGAGGATCAAAGGCCATTTCGTCAAAATCCCGGACTTAAACTGCAAATCCAGCTGAGGAAAAACATCAATCGCGAAGTCGGGGAGTTCCACCAACAGGGTGTGGCCACTTGGCCACACCCTGGCCGCAGAAACGCGGCGAAAGTCATTTTTTCACAGCTTTGTTAGAGAGTTAGAGGGAGTGTTTGCTCTCCCTATCTTCATACGCTCTCATAGGTTGGGTTTTGCCTATAAATATTGGGATTTTCAGAGCATACAGGAGACGACCATGCAGAGATAGAATTTAGTCCATGTTTTCATTCTTTTTAGTGTAGGTTTTTATTTTCTTTTCATGTAATTTTCTTTCTTTGTAAGTATAGCTTAGACTGAAATTCATAAAAGTAAGAGAGAGGCTTATGTTGAGAGTGACACCGATGTACCTTCTCCTTTCTTCCTTCGTTTCTGCAAGCAATAAAAGGTAATTTTTTTATGTTTGTCTTTACTTTTGTTTACTTCTTCTTCTTCCTACTTTTTCTCTTTTGGTTATGAAGAGCATTCAAGTGAATCTAGAAGCATCAGTATAGTCATGTTTGTATGAGTGCCAACGATATTACATGATGATGATCTCCACCTCAAGATTCTGTATCATTTCATTTTTGTTTGTCTTGATGATGTAATGCGAATGGGGACTGAGCTCGATCTTATGTTTTATACGTTGAACGCCTCTGAAGTAAGGTAGAACATGCAAGGGTTCTAGATAAGTCATAAACCAGAGGAGGTAAGTATTTCTTTAATCTTTTCTTTCTTTTCTTTTATTTCTTTAGTTTAGATCACTAACAATACCCAACTCTTTTATCACTCCTTTTTCATTTCTTTGTACATATCATTTCTAGTTTCTACATCTTCTTAATCTACCATCTTCTTCCTATTTTAACTTTAACTCAATTTTTTCTTTTTCTTTTAAAGAACTAAAGAAGAACTTTAACCATACTTTGTAGCCTAAAAGAGAACTTACTAAAAAGCTTCCATCGCTAGTCCCTCCTTGTGGATCACGACCCGCATAGCCACTTGCTATTGTAATAGAATTGAGTAACTTGCACATCTCTATTTAAATCTGAAATTCTGTATTTGTGTGCAGGTTCAAGCTCAATCAAATTTTGGCGCCGTTGTCGGGGAGGGACGGTAAGTATTCTTGTTGGCCCAAAGGCCTTCTACTCTAGTTTTTATGATGATTAACTCTTGTAGTTATGTTTACTAATAATCTTGTGTTGTTTAAGTTTCAGATCATTAACCAAGATATTAGTTTGGTGATAGCTTCAACAAGAGGTGTTTGGAAGCTTCTGTTGGCCCATAAGGTTACACTCTCCACTTGTTTAGAGTTTTGATGATGACAAACAAAATATGAGCTATATGGTACTAATTAGTTTGTTAAGATAAGTTTCAGGTTTGTATCATATTTGGAGGCCATTGCTTAGCTATTGCAAGAATTTCTAGGTTCATGAAGCAAAGAAGGCATATTGGACATCATAGAAGGAACATAGAAGTGAAGGCTCTAGCAAGGCATAGCTTGGCTCAAGACTTCAAGATTGCTCAAGATAATTTATTAGATTGTTTTTAGTTTAGAGTTTTGTTAAAGAATAGTGAATAGGTTTGAAGCTCCATCACACACGTTTTTGCGCACATCTTATTTCTAAGTTTAATTCATATAAATTATATAAAAATATTTTGATATAAAATCCTCTGCCTACAAATCCATATTTATGTTTTATACTTATTCCTATTTAAAACATCTTTTGGTAAAAATATTCATCTCCTCAAATTCTGCTTGAAATTTGATTTTTGGCCTGAGCCGGTCGACCGCCCGAGTCGACCGTGACTATGTCAGGCTTTGCCGGTCGACCGCCCGAGTCGACCGTGGTTCTGGCAGATGCACGTATCAGTGTGCACGTTTCACGGTCGACCGTGACGGTCGACCGAGACCTGCCTGACTGTAACACTTTGCTCTCTATTTGTTTGGGTCGACCGGGCCAGTCGACCGTAGCCTGCAACGGTTATTTTCTTTGTACTAGCGGTCGACCGGGCCGGTCGACCGGACTAGCCGTTTGAACAGTAACGGCTAGTTTTCTGAGCAGATTTATTTTTGTCCTTTTCTCACTTAAGTGTGTTTAAGTGACATGTTTTGGTTTTAATACATTCTGTTTAGCCTTAAAAATGTTTTATCTTTAAACCCTAGCCCTCTCCTATAAATAGGGGTGTTTAGGGAGAGTTTGGTTACAAGAAAAATTATCAAAATTTTCACAAGTTTAAGGCTTTCAAAAAGACTTGGTTTCTTGGTTTTTGTGCTGAAATTCTCTCTCATTTTCTGAAGTGTTTTCAAGAACTCTCTGATTTCTTTTTCTTTTCTCCTTGCACACAAAGAGCTTCATTCCTACTCATTGTTCTCTAAGGACCTTTGTAAGGGAAGAGAATTTTGAAAGAGAAAGTTTGTGGTCTTTTGACTACCAAGAGAGATTGCTTGTACTTGAGATTGTGGAGTTGGGTACTCTGGTGTATTTGTGACATCTTTGTGATAGTGGAAGTGGTTGGAATCCTTCTGGGGAAGGCGGGGAAGTAAAGCTGGGTGCTCGAACCTCGATAACAAATCTTGGTGTTTGCGTTTGGTTTACTTTTCCTTGTTCTTGCTCTACCTTCATTGCTATTTCTACTTGCTTTTGATTGTCATTGCTATATTCACTTGTTGTCATTCATCTTGTCAATCTTTGTCCCATACAACAAGGTTGCATTGCGCACCTCCAACTCATTTTACGAGGAATCAGGAGGAAGGAGTTCAGAACCCTTCGCGGGGCATTCGGCTCTTAGTCTTGTTTTGGGCGATTGTTGCATCATATTTTTTTAAATTGTGCATTGATTAGCATTATCACCTATTCACCCCCCCTCTAGGTGATTTTCAATTGGTATCAGAGCTTGGACTCTAGGTTTTGGCTTAACATCCATAGAGAGATCCTTAAAATTTGCTAATCAACATTTGCATTCCATTTGTCATTCACTTGTAAACATGGCCAATAACATCAAAACCCCTCCTAAATTTGATGGACTCAACTTCCCTATTTGGAAGGTTAGGATGACTATCTTTTTGCAATCCTTAGGTAGCTTAGTAGCTAAATCTTTGACCAAACCCTATGTTGCACCCGATAGTGATGAGAGCACATGGACTGACTTCAACTTTAGAGAATATGAGGCTAACTCCAAGGCCCAAAATTCCCTCTTAACCGCCTTGAATGAGGATGACCTTACACGGGTAATTCAATCCGCCTATGTGATTTGGCAACATCTATTGGTCACACACGAAGGGACCTCACAAGTCAAGAGAGCTAAGATAGATCTCTTGAGGTCCCAATATGAGTCTTTTAAAATGATTGATGATGAATCTATTGATTGTATGATTACTCGATTTACTAAAATCACCAATGGTCTTTCTTCTTTAGGTGTTGATATTTCCAATGATCAAAAGGTGCGGAAAGTGATTCGGGCTCTTCCTACATCATGGGAGATAAAGGCCACCACCTTGAAGGAATTAAATGACAAGGACGAGATGGACCTCATTAGTCCCATTGGGAACTTAAAGACCCATGAGATGGAAAAGAAGGCAAGAGATAAAGCGGCTCCTTCAAAGAAGAAGTCCATAGCCTTCAAATCTTCATCCACTCTTGAGGACGATGAAGAAGATGAAGAAGAAGATGAGGAGCTATCACTACTTGTTCGCAATGTGAAGAGAATGTACCGGAGGAACAAGCTCAACTTCCGAAGGAAATTTGAAGGCAAAGAGGAGAGAAAAATTATATGCTACAATTGCCGAAAGCCCGGACACATCATGGCGGATTGCCTGGAGTTCAAGAAGAAGATGACCTCCTTTTTCAAGCCAAAGAAACCGGAAGAAAAGAAAGCGTACAAGGCAACTTGGGATTCGGAAAGCGAGTCCGAGGAAGAGGCGGATGTAGCGAATATGTGTTTCATGGCAAACACACCAAAGGTAACCCCTCAACCTCTTGATGATGAAGATGATGAATTAAGTAAGGAAGTTCTTGTTCATGCATTTGTTGAACTTTCCGAAACATATGATAATAAGAAGATTGAATGTTTTAAATTGCAAAAAGAAGTTGCTTTTCTTAAAAATCAACTTGCTATGGTTTCTAAAGAAAAGGATGATATTTCTCTTAATCTTATTTCTATTCAAAATGAGTTTAATGCCTACAAGGTTTCTTGTAAAGGAAAATCTCCTATTGTTGATGAAAAGAAATTTCCTCTCTAAGGACTAAAATGGTTGATTTTGAAAAAGTTTTGAAAGATTGTGCTTTTAACACTAAGAAACTTGAAGAAAAGTTTTCCAAAAAGCACACCTCTCATGCTAAAAATTCACATGCTCACACTACACATAACACTTCTCATGCTAAATCTTTTCATGCTCACAACTCTCATGCTCACAAATCACACACTCACTATGCTTTTAAATATGGTAGAGTATATAGATGCACATATTGTGGTAAGAATGGACATTTAGCTAAATTTTGCTATGACCAAGTTAATAGATCAAATAATCTTGTTTGGGTTAATGAAACTAACCCTTTAGGACCCAAGAAAATGTGGGTACCAAAATCAAGTCCTAAATTATTTGATGTAGGTACACACCAAGGCTCCAAGACGTAGGGAGCGGTGGTACCTTGATAGTGGTTGTTCAAGACACATGACGTGGGACATCAATAACTTTACAACCCTATCAAGGTACGAGGAAGGTGGCTCCGTCACCTTCGGGGATGACTCCAAAGGCACTATCATCGGTATAGGTAACATTCAAATTGGTGCATCTCCCATTATAGAAAATGTTGTACTTGTTGATGGTTTGAAACATAATTTGCTTAGTATTGTCTTTTTTGTGATCGTGGACTTAAAGTTGTTTTTGATGATACTTCTTGCAAGATTTTTTACATTAAATCCAATGATTGTATTCTTACCGATTTTCGTGATGATAATGTTTATATCATTGACATGCTTAATGTGGAATGTTCTACTAAATGCTTAAATGCTTTTGATGAAAATTCTTGGCTTTGGCATAGAAGATTAGGACATGCATCTTTTGACCATCTTTCTAGGATTAATTCAAAGGAATTGGTGAAGGGTATACCTTGCTTGAAGTTTGAGAAAGACCGCATTTGTGGTGCGTGCCAACTTGGAAAACAAACCAAGTCTTCCTTCAAACCAATCAAGGATATCATGTCAATTAGGCCTTTAGAATTAATTCATATGGATCTTTTTGGACCTACTAAAACTAAGAGCTTAAATGGTAGTAGATTTGCATTTGTTTTAGTTGATGATTTTTCCCGTTTCACTTGGGTTTTCTTCTTGGAACACAAAGATCAAACTTTTTCTCGTTTTAAGATTTTTCGAAAAAGAGTTGAAAAAGAAAAAGGTTTTCCGATTTTGAAAATAAGGAGTGATAGAGGTGGTGAGTTTGTTAACCAACTCTTCATGACTTATTGTGATGAAAAGGGAATTAAGCATGAAATGTCTTGTCCTAGAACTCCACAACAAAATGGAGTTGTAGAAGGAAAAACAGAACACTTCAAGAGATGGCTAGGACAATGATAAGTGAGTATGACCTCCCTCAATATCTATGGGCCGAGGCCGTAAACACCGCATGCTATATATTAAATCGTATTTATTTATGTAAAAATTCTTCCAAAATATCTTTTGAAATGTATCATTCTAGAAAACCTAATGTTTCATATTTCAAAGTTTTTGGATGCAAGTGTTTTGTTTTGAACACTAAAGATAACTTGGGTAAATTTGATGCTAAGGCTTATGAAGCAATCTTTGTTGGATATTCTACAACTAGTAAAGCTTATAGAGTATTCAATTGATCTTCACTTACCATTGAAGAATCCATGCATGTTAAATTTGAAGAATCTAATGTGTTTGTTGAGAATGTTGTAGAGATTGAACCATTAGGTGAAGACATGGAGAGACTATCCTTGAAGGACTCATCCGCTCAAGATGATAAGCAAGAACCAATTGGTGACGTTCAAGAGGATAAAGAGGAAAGCTCTCAACCGCTTCCTAAAGCTTGGAGATATGCCACAAATCATCCCAAGGAGCTCATCTTAGGTGATGCATCCAAGGGGTAACAACTCGCTCCAAACTCCATGACCTATGTGGTAACTTTGCTTTCATTTCTCATTTTGAACCCAAAACCATCCTCGAAGCCGAGGCGGACTCATATTGGTTGCTAGCCATGCAAGAGGAACTCAATCAATTTGAGCGCAACCAAGTTTGGCATCTTGTTCCTAGGCCCCACGATAGACCAATAATTGGTACTAAGTGGATCTTTAGAAACAAGATGGATGAGTACGAAAATGTGATTAGGAATAAGGCTAGGTTAGTGGCCCAAGGTTACACTCAAGTTGAGGGAATTGACTTTGAGGAGACCTTTGCACCCGTAGCACGGCTTGAAGCCATACGGATGACACTAGCTTTTGCATCTTTCAAAAATTTTAAACTTTTTCAAATGGATGTAAAAAGTGCATTTTTGAATAGTTTTATAAATGAAGAAGTTTATGTTGCTCAACCTCCCGGTTTTGTTGATCATGTTCATCCCGATTTTGTTTTTAAACTTGATAAAGCTTTGTATGGATTGAAACAAGCTCCAAGAGCTTGGTATGAAAGGCTTTCTAGTTTTCTCATTTCAAATGATTTTATTAAAGGCAAAGTAGATACAACACTATTCACTAAGCATGTTGATAATGACATTTTAATTCTGCAAATTTATGTTGATGATATAATTTTTGGTTCTACTAATGAGTTTTTATGCAAGGAATTTGAAAAGCTTATGCAATGTGAGTTTGAAATGTCTTCAATGGGTGAGCTTAATTTCTTTCTTGGACTCCAATCAAGCAATTGCAAGATGGGAACTTCATATGTCAAGCCAAATACGCAAAGGAACTCGTAAAGAGGTTTGGACTTGAAGACTCAAAGGTTTGCAACACTCCCATGGCAACTACCACCAAGCTTGATAAGGATGACCAAGGTAAAAATGTTGATATTAAATTATATAGAAGCATGATAGGTAGTCTTTTTTATTTGACGGCAAGTAGGCCGGACATCATGTTTAGTGTGTGTCTTTGTGCTAGATTTCAATCGTGTCCCAAAGAGTCTCATCTTGTTGCGATAAAACGCATTATTCGTTATATTAAGGGAACGATTGGAATGGGTCTATGGTATCCGAAAACCGGAGATTTCTCAATGACGAGTTATTCGGATGCCGACTATGAGGGTTGTAGAGTAGATAGAAAGAGTACTAGTGGGACATGTCAATTCTTGGTAATTGTCTTGTTTCATGGTCCTCTAGGAAACAAAATTCCGTAGCTCTCTCAACTGCCGAGGCGGAATATGTTGCCGCGGGGGCTTGTTGTGCACAAGTCCTTTGGATGAAACATACTCTCCTTGATTATGATTTGCATTTTGACCATATAAAAATATTTTGTGATAATACTAGTACTATACATATGACAAAGAATGCAAATCTGTAAATCACCTAGAGGGGGGTGAATAGGTGATGGCTAATCTAATGGTCACTTAATGGTAAATTATACAAATAATGCGGAAGCTAAAAGCAATTATGACCAATTTAAAACTTTTACACTAAACACCACGTATAACCAAAGAGTGTTGCCGAATTCCCCGTGAAGGGCTCTGGACAAACTGCTCTAGATTCCCCTTGAATGGGTTGAGGTGCCGCGTTGGCTCTCTTGGTTGAATACAAGTGTTAGTCAACAATCCCAAGCAAGTATGTCAATAAGAGCACAAGGATATATCATGCACATAAAGGTAAAGACAAGGTAAGTAATGCAAGATATAAGTGAGACAAATAGAGAGAGAGAGAGAGAGAGAGAGAGAGAGAAAAGGCAATCGCAAACACAAAGGGTTTGTTTCGAGGTTCGAGCACACTTGCTCTACATCCCCGCCTTCGATACACGAAGGATTTCCACTATGAAAGATCCCAATGGATCTCTCCTCGGTGCCGCAACACCTACAAGCCCTCGGACTCCCTAGTCTCGTACACACCGCAAGCCCACTGGCTCGCCGAGGCCGCACCTCGTACAACAAGTCCGCACCCGAACTCGAAACAACGACGAGCACACTTGCCCGTCTCCTCAAAGAACAAAGAAAAAGATCTTTGGTGATCACAACACTTTGATCACCTAAAGCACTCTCACTACAACACACCTATAGGATGTATAATCAATGGATAGCTCAAGTGTGGTGTGAGAAAAACAAGGATGTGAGAGGTGGAGGAAAACTCAAAGAAATCTCTTTTGCACTCTTAATAAAATCTTCCCTTTAGATAGGAAATATTTGCTCACTATTTTGTGAAGAAAACCCTTTAAAAAGTCTGGGAAAAACTAGCTCAAAGCTCTCCTAAAATCTTAGCTCAAAACAATGACCAAACCCCCTTTTATAGAGGTCAGAAAAATATGACCGTTGGGGTCTGTCAGAGCTGCCGGTCGACCGCCCGGTCGACCGCCAACGGTCGAAAATCCGACCGTTGGAGCCTCCGGTCGACCGCCCGGTCGACCCAGAAATCCAGAGAGCAGAACTCTCTGCAGCGGTCGACCGTCCGGTCGACCGGACCACTGTGCTGCCAGACATGCACAAGTCTGTGCACGTCAGTCGACCGTGGGTCGACCGGACCATGGTGCGGTCGACCGCTCGGTCGACCGGACCAGCCTGTCAGCCAGTTCCAGGTCTGAAAAACTTGTTTAAAAATTAATTTTCAAATCTTTTAACACTTTTAAAAATTCCATAAACTTGTTTTAACATTCTATATTGAAAACTAAACTTGTGATAAAAACTTTCAAGACATATATCAACATATTCATATCATTTCAGCGTCTTGCAAATTTTATCAAAATCAAAACATGAATTTTTCAAACTTGGTTTTCATAACTTCACAAAATATAAAAACAAGATATTTGATTTCATTTTAAAGCATAGTGTGTATGGATATGATCCACTACACAATCATAAAGTAATATCTATGTTTTTGTCATAAAGCTCTAAGCTTGATTTTGGATAAAAGATATGTGTATATAAAAATACCAAAATCCAAATAGTATTTTGTCACAAAGAAAAATCTTTTCTAACTACAAAATCTTTTATGAAAAGACAAGTAAATCAAGAGTGTGTGTGCATGGTATACTTGAGCAATCCACCAACTATCTATCCTTTACATTTTTAACTAAAACAAAAACAAAATCTTATACCTAGACACAAGTCTTCATCTTCTTGAAGTCTTCACTTGAAGGCTTCTCATCTTCTTGATTTGGTCCAAGCTTGATCCAAAAGCTCCTTGGATCACACCGTGCTAACTCCAAATCTTGATATTTTGTCCTTTGTTGAGCTTGTAAGATCACCTAGAGGGGGGTGAATAGGTGATGGCTAATCTAATGGTCACTTATGAACAAATAATGCGGAATTAAAACTAAGTTGACCAAATTAAAATTTCTTTTAATTAAACACTTATGTATAACTCAAGAGTGTTGCCGAATTCCCCTTGCGAGGCTCTGGACAAGCTCCTCTAGATTCCCCTTGAATGGGTTGAGGTGCCGCGTTGGCTCTCTTGGTTGAATACTAGTGTTAACAAGCAATCCCACGCAAGTATATAACAATATAAGCACAAGGGTATATCAAGCATGTAAAGTAAAGACAATGTAAGTAATGCAAGATATAAAAGAGACTAAGTGAGAAAGAGAGCAAGAGTGGGCAATCGCAAACACAAGGGTATGTTTCGAGGTTCGAGCACACTTGCTCTACATCCCCGCCTTCGACACACGAAGGATTTCCACTATGCACGATCCAACCGGATCTCTCCTTGGTGCCGCAACACCTACAAGCCCTCGGACTCCCAAGTCCCTTACACACCACAAGCCCACCGGCTCGTCGAGGCCGCACCTCAAGCTACAAGTCCTCACTAGGACCCAACAACACCAAGTCCTCACTAGGACCCGAAACAAACCGCGAACACAACCGTCCGCCTTCTCAAAGAACAAAGATGAACTTTGGTGATCACAACTCTTGATCACCTAAAATCCTCTCACAATAACACTCCTATAGAATGAATAGCTCAATGGATGCTCAAGTGTTTGTGTGAGAAAGCAAGGAAAGAATCTTTGGTGAAAAACACAAGAAAATCTCTTTTACACTCTTTGATAAAACTCTCCTTTTAATTGGAAGTATTGACTCTAATTTTGTGGAGAAAAACCCTTCAGAAAGACTGGGAAAAACTAGCTCTAAGGTCTCCAAAAATCTTGGCTCAAAACAATGACAAAACCTCCTTTTATAGAGGCCAGAAAAATCTGACCGTTGGGCTCTGTCAGAGCTTCCAGTCGGCCGGTCCGATCGACCGGCAACGGTCAAAATCCGACCGTTGCAGCCTCCGGTCGACCGGCTCGGTCGACCGAGCACTTGGAGCAGAGAATTCCTTCTCTGTCGGTCGACCGGTGCGGTCGACCGAAGTTTCCCGAGAGCAAGCTCTCTGGAGCGGTCGACCGGCCCGGTCGGCCGATCCTCCAGTGCACACTGGCGTGCACGTCTGTGCATGTCCGGTCGACCGACCCGGTCGACCGGCCACTGTCAGTTCTGAAAAATCAGAACTGCCAGAACCAGAAAAATGGATTAAAGATTGGTCTTTTAACTTAATAAAAATCCCAGAAATTCACAGTAAATCCAGAAAAATAGTTTCAATCAAAATAAAAACTGTTTTTCTAAAAATATGTTTTTCTAAAACTTGTTTTTCCATAACTTCACAAAATACAAAAACAAGATATTTTGAACTTATAAAGCAAAGTGTGCATGGATATGATCCACCACACAATCAAGATGAAATATCTAGTTTTTGACATAAAGCACTAAACTTGTTTTGGTTAAAGGATATGTATATAAGAAATTACCAAAACCCAAAGTAGATATTTTGTCATAAGGAAAATCTCATCAAATACAAAAACAAGATATACTTTTAAAGCATAGTGTGTATGGATATGATCCACTACACAAATAAGATGAATATCTAGTTTTTGACATAAGGCTCTAAACTTGGTTTTGAAAGATATGTATATAGGTAACATCAAAAACCAAATTGTATTTTATCACAAATAAAAATCTTTTTACCAAAAAGAAAGAGTCTTTTCTAACTAAAAATTCTTTTATGAAAAGACAATTAAATCTCAAGAGTGTGTGTGTGATATGACTTGAGCAATCCACCAATCTATTCTATCCTTTACATTTTAACTAAAACAAATAAAAATCTTATACCTAGACACAAGTCTTCATCCTCTTGAAGTCTTCACTTGAAGGCTTCTCATCTTCTTGACTTGGTCCAAATGCAATCCACCGAGCTCATCTCTAGATGTGTTCTTGATGCATAGGCTCGTGAATCAACCGGTGCTAGCTTCCAACTTGTCTTTAAATCCTTTGTTGAAGCTTCACACCTACTAAGATCTTGATAAAGAATCTGTCACTAATTAAACACAAGATCATTAGTAATCATGACTTCATGAGTTGATCATCATCAAAACTAGGGTGATAGGCCTTTGGGCCAACAATCTCCCCCTTTTTGATGATGACAAAACTCATGAAGTTATATATGCATGGATTAAAGTAAAGCTTCAAAGAAGCTCCCCCTTAACTCATGCATACCAATAAATAATAGATATGGCAATAAAAGCACATGACATGTATGCAATGTAGGAGATGCAATCATAACAAAAATCAAATCTTAAGTCAAATCTTTTGCTCCTAATTGCAAGACAACATATATATGCATAAATACAAATCTTATACAACCTTAAGTAAGGAAGACAAATACTTCTCCCCCTTAAGTAAGGAAATCATGCATATATCACAAATACATCACAAATACTTCTCCCCCTTTTTGTCAATCATCAACAAAGGGTTCAAAGTAAAAGCAAATCAAAACAAATTTTTCTCCCCCTTTTTGTCAAAAACAAAAGAATCAAGAAGGGGTAAATACAAATCAACCAATAAAGATTTATATGCGATATACATTCATGAAGAGGAAGACGTTAAGTTAGCTTCCCTACAATGTGCATTGCATGAAAGAGGGATGTGAAGCCCTAATTCACACAACACAACAATGTAATGCATAGAAGGAGATGTGAAGCTCCCCCTACACACGTATATCATATAAAGAAGAGATGTTAAGCTCCTCAATTTATAATATACTCAACATGAATCTATATGTAAGAGAGATGTTAAGCTCTCCTTGCATATAGGAAATACAAAACAAAACATTTTTAATTTTTCTTTATCAAAACAAAATTTTGAACTTTTCCCAATAAAACAAATTTTGAACCAATCATAATTTGTAATTTTGATACCAATAGAAAATAGCACTTGAAGATGTGTGATATCAAGTTATCATTGCAAAATCTTTTAATGTTTCAAACATATTGATATCAATTGTAATCATATAACAAATTTGAAGTTGAAGCATATTGATACCAAATGAAAGATCTAAAATAAAATCTTTTTATTTTTCATAAGCTTATGCATAGTTAATATAAGGTGTTAACTTAACTTAGCATAAACTTTTTGTGCTTTTAAGAATGTAAATCAATTGTAAAGCAAGCACATGAAAATCATATATATGTATGTGAATAGATAAGACCAATTTGAAAAATAGGGCATACATATATAGGAACCAAAATGTGAGTAATATACCAATTGTAAAATTAACATTGTAAGTCATGTATATACTCATAACCAAAAATTGGTAGGTTTGAAAAATAGTTATGTTTAAGCACTACCAAATTTGAAGAATAAATAACTAGTTATAAATAATTTTTGAAAAACTAGTTAAAGATCCTTCAAAACATGAAATCATATGTTATTCATGAATTATACTAAATACATACAAGTTTAAGCACTCATAGTCCATAAAGCTCAAAAATTATCTTTTATCATAAAAGATGAGTGTTCAAAGGTTATGTAAATGGTATTTTCATGAAAATAGAAAGTGAAGCATGAATCTCATGAAAATCTTATTTTTCATCTTAAAACAAATCATATATTTTTCATAAAGCAATACTAAATACACAAAGATTTAATCACTCATGGTCTATAAAGCTCAAAATATTTTGTATCATAAAGATGAGTGTTCAAAAGATCATGCAAATAGTATTTTTATGAAAGTAGTCATTCAAGCTCAAAAAGATCATAAATCACATTTTGTTTTACACATGTTTTAATCTTAAATACAAATCAAAAACATGAAAAATCATCAATTTTTTTTATTATTTATTTAAAATACTAATCTTCATGGTATATGTATGATTTATCCAATTCTAACAATATGCATACATATCCCAAATATGAAAAGAGTCCAATATATATTGCATGAAGGCAAATGACTCAAGGGGTATACATGTATATTTATTAGATTTGAATTAAACACACATATACATGAAGTAAGATCAAAGATAGGCATAACAAGTATAAATGACCGAATCATCAAAACTAGCCTATACACATGCATATAGTGGACACAAATGAGCATGAAGTTCAAATATATATGAGTCAATTGTAGTTCACTATTTGTACATGTATAATACAAGTTTTGATAGAAACTACACTTAAACTAGTATATACCACATGAAACACCAAAAATATCTTAAAATATGAACATGCTATGAATATTATGAATGAACAAGCATGTACATAAATGAAATAGGAGTTTAGAAATTGTTACCAACTCCAAAGCTCCTAGCATGGTGGTTGATCCACCAAAGATCCTTGATAGCGATGCAACCCAAAAGTATGTCCATCATGTCCAAGTGCATCCACTACCAAGGTACCATCCCTCTCACGTTTTGTGAGAGCCCTCACCTACATCACAAGCAAAAGGTGGGGGTTTTGGTACCCATATTTTCTTGGGTCCTTTGGGGTTAGCTTTATTATAAGGAACCCAAAATCCTTTAGACATAGCAAAATATAAGTTATGCTTCTTATCAAAACAATATTTTTCTAAATAGCCTTTGCGACCACAATGTGTACAAGTGTACACCCTATCATGATGCTTATGAGTGTGATTGTGATCGTGATGTGCAACATAAGCATGAGCATGATGTGTATGTGCATGAGCATGGGGAACTTGTTTCTTTTGAAACAAAGATTCCAACTTAGAATGATTGAATGCACATGTGCTCAAATTAGAGCTCAAATTATCTATCTTATTTTTCAAATTCTTAATCTCATTAGTTGTGGCATGTAAAGCATGGTGAGATAAAGAATCATTTTTCTTTTTCTTTTGAAAAACATTATCCTTTTCTTTTTCAACAAATTTTCTTTTTAAAGATTTATTTTCTTGAAAAACGATTTCCTTTTGTTTTTCTACCAAATCAATCTTATCCTTCAAAATAGTGTTCCCTTCACAAAGATCATTCAATTTTGAAAGCAAGGAAACATTTTCATTTTTCAAATCTTTATTTTCTTTTTCTAAACATGCAAGTTTATTTCTAAAAGAATCATTTTCTACATGCATGCAATCAAATTTCTTTTTCAAACTTTTGTTATCTTTTTCTAAGCATGCAATGTTATCTCTAAATGAGTCATGTTCATTATGCATGCAAGCAATGTCCTTTTTCAAATTTTTATTTTCTTTCTTAATTATGTCATATCTCTCAAGCAATAATTGACAAAATGTAGAGAGCTCATCATATGACATACTATCATCTTCTACCTCGGATTCGGTAGTTACCTCAAGGGGGTTATCCCCTTGGACCATGTAGCATACGTTGGAGGTGTCGCTCCCAACGTCCGAATCGCTCCCCGCATAATATTGTTCATTTTCGCCAAGGGAGGTGATGATGTTCCAAGCTACAAAAGCCGAATCAATGTTAGCAACCCTAAATAAGTAATCATCATTTAGGGTACTCTTCAAAGCATTAAGGGCTTTTGCATTAGCCTCAAGATTCTTACCATTTAAGCAATAATCATTATTAGTGATGGCAAGATATACATTATGACCTAGGGCTTTGAGGTACAATGAAATTTTAACTTTCCATATTTGGATGTTAAGGATGTCAAAGGTGGGTGGCGACATGAAGTCCATGGTGTGTGTACTAAAATCTTGTGATTAGCCTAAAGGAGGATCTTTAACTCTTAGGTTGTTAGACCCAATATCAAGAGCACTAGCTCTGATACCAATTGTAAGATCACCTAGAGGGGGGTGAATAGGTGATGGCTAATCTAATGGTCACTTATGAACAAATAATGCGGAATTAAAACTAAGTTGACCAAATTAAAATTTCTTTTAATTAAACACTTATGTATAACTCAAGAGTGTTGCCGAATTCCCCTTGCGAGGCTCTGGACAAGCTCCTCTAGATTCCCCTTGAATGGGTTGAGGTGCCGCGTTGGCTCTCTTGGTTGAATACTAGTGTTAACAAGCAATCCCACGCAAGTATATAACAATATAAGCACAAGGGTATATCAAGCATGTAAAGTAAAGACAATGTAAGTAATGCAAGATATAAAAGAGACTAAGTGAGAAAGAGAGCAAGAGTGGGCAATCTCAAACACAAGGGTATGTTTCGAGGTTCGAGCACACTTGCTCTACATCCCCGCCTTCGACACACGAAGGATTTCCACTATGCACGATCCAACCGGATCTCTCCTTGGTGCCGCAACACCTACAAGCCCTCGGACTCCCAAGTCCCTTACACACCACAAGCCCACCGGCTCGTCGAGGCCGCACCTCAAGCTACAAGTCCTCACTAGGACCCAACAACACCAAGTCCTCACTAGGACCCGAAACAAACCGCGAACACAACCGTCCGCCTTCTCAAAGAACAAAGATGAACTTTGGTGATCACAACTCTTGATCACCTAAAATCCTCTCACAATAACACTCCTATAGAATGAATAGCTCAATGGATGCTCAAGTGTTTGTGTGAGAAAGCAAGGAAAGAATCTTTGGTGAAAAACACAAGAAAATCTCTTTTACACTCTTTGATAAAACTCTCCTTTTAATTGGAAGTATTGACTCTAATTTTGTGGAGAAAAACCCTTCAGAAAGACTGGGAAAAACTAGCTCTAAGGTCTCCAAAAATCTTGGCTCAAAACAATGACAAAACCCCCTTTTATAGAGGCCAGAAAAATCTGACCGTTGGGCTCTGTCAGAGCTTCCGGTCGACCGGTCCGGTCGACCGGCAACGGTCAAAATCCGACCGTTGCAGCCTCCGGTCGACCGGCTCGGTCGACCGAGCACTTGGAGCAGAGAATTCCTTCTCTGTCGGTCGACCGGTGCGGTCGACCGAAGTTTCCCGAGAGCAAGCTCTCTGGAGCGGTCGACCGGCCCGGTCGGCCGATCCTCCAGTGCACACTGGCGTGCACGTCTGTGCATGTCCGGCCGACCGACCCGGTCGACCGGCCACTGTCAGTTCTGAAAAATCAGAACTGCCAGAACCAGAAAAATGGGATTAAAGATTGGTCTTTTAACTTAATAAAAATCCCAGAAATTCACAGTAAATCCAGAAAAATAGTTTCAATCAAAATAAAAACTGTTTTTCTAAAAATATGTTTTTCTAAAACATGTTTTTCCATAACTTCACAAAATACAAAAACAAGATATTTTGAACTTATAAAGCAAAGTGTGTATGGATATGATCCACCACACAATCAAGATAAAATATCTAGTTTTTGACATAAAGCACTAAACTTGTTTTGGTTAAAGGATATGTATATAAGAAATTACCAAAACCCAAAGTAGATATTTTGTCATAAGGAAAATCTCATCAAATACAAAAACAAGATATACTTTTAAAGCATAGTGTGTATGGATATGATCCACTACACAAATAAGATGAATATCTAGTTTTTGACATAAGGCTCTAAACTTGGTTTTGAAAGATATGTATATAGGTAACATCAAAAACCAAATTGTATTTTATCACAAATAAAAATCTTTTTACCAAAAAGAAAGAGTCTTTTCTAACTAAAAATTCTTTTATGAAAAGACAATTAAATCTCAAGAGTGTGTGTGTGATATGACTTGAGCAATCCACCAATCTATTCTATCCTTTACATTTTAACTAAAACAAATAAAAATCTTATACCTAAACACAAGTCTTCATCCTCTTGAAGTCTTCACTTGAAGGCTTCTCATCTTCTTGACTTGGTCCAAATGCAATCCACCGAGCTCATCTCTAGATGTGTTCTTGATGCATAGGCTCGTGAATCAACCGGTGCTAGCTTCCAACTTGTCTTTAAATCCTTTGTTGAAGCTTCACACCTACTAAGATCTTGATAAAGAATCTGTCACTAATTAAACACAAGATCATTAGTAATCATGACTTCATGAGTTGATCATCATCAAAACTAGGGTGATAGGCCTTTGGGCCAACAGAGCTATGCACCTACTAAGATCTTGATAATGAATCTATCACTAATTAAACACAAGATCATTAGTAAATATAACTTCATGAGTTGATCATCATCAAAACTAGAGTGATGGGTCTTTGGGCCAACAATCTCCCCCTTTTTGATGATGACAAAACTCATGAGGTTATATATGCATGGATTAAAGTAAATCTTCAAGGAAGCTCCCCCTTAACTCATGCATAGACATAAATAATAATATATGACAATGAAGCTCATAAATATGTATGCAAATGATGGAGATGAAACAAAATAAATCCTTTTCTCCTATTTGCAAAACAAAACATATATGCATAAATAACAAGGAAGACAAATACTACTTCCCCTTAAGCAATGAAAACATGCATATATACTCAAATACTTCTCCCCCTTTTTGTCAATCATCTACAAAGGGTTCAAAGTAAAATCAAATCAAACAAATTTTTCTCCCCCTTTTTGTCAAAAACAAAAAGATCAAGAAGGGGTGAAACAAATCAATCAATAAAGATTTATATGCGATATACATTCATGAAGAGGAAGACGCTAAGTTAGCTTCCCTACACATATGCATTACATGAAGAAGGGATGACAAGCCTTAACTCACATAACACATATTATGTAATGCATAAGAGGAGATGTGAAGCTCCCCCTACACACGTATATCATATAAAGAAGAGTTGTCAAGCTCCTCAATTTATAATATACTCAACATGAATCCATATGTAAGAGAGATGTTAAGCTCTCCTTGCATATAGGAAATACAAATCAAACGTTTTGAATTTTTCTTTAAAATTTTTGAACTTACTTAATAAAACATATTTTGAGATATCAACATATATTTTTTTTTGATATCAATAGTAAAAAAAAAATTTTTTTATTTTTCATCATAAACTTTGTGCTTTTAAAAATGTGAGCCAATTGTGAGTTAAGCACATGGAAATCATATATATGTATGAAAAATGAGTATACCAAGTGAAATTGAAACATACATATATATAAGAAACAAAATATGAGTATATACAAAATAAGTTCATAATGATACCAATTGAAACGATTCAATGATACCAATTGACATAACAATAAAATCAAGTGTATATCTCATAACCTACCACCCTTCATATGCACAAGGTAAAAGATTTTCAATGAAGCATACAAGGCATAATCGCCCATCCATCCTCCCATTGATGGTAGGGGTTTTCAAAAAATAGATTTGAAAATAAGCTTAGTTTGAAAAACTCTACCAAAAGAAGGGATTGCACTAGTTAATATGAAAATATTTTAAAACTAGTACGAAATCCTTCAAGCAAGGAATAAAGCAAAAATGTCAATTAATCTCAATATTCCTTTAAATAAGAAAACATGAAAATCATCACAAATTTTTTTTTATTAAAAAAATATATTTCAAGATATATGTATGTTTTGACAACACAATAAGTATACATACATATCTCTTAAACACAATTGAGTCCATATAAATAGATTTTGCATTAAAGGCAAATGACTCAAGAGGTATACATGTATATCTTAAAGTTTGGCAAAAATACACATATACATGAAATGAAAAACACATGATCATAAATCAAATCCAAAAAGTGGGAATATAGGTTTAAAAATGTATGTATCATCAAAACTAAGCAATACAAGCACATTTCATGGGTTCAAATAAGCATTAAGCACAATTATAGATAGATTTATTTGTGGCCCACGACATGTACAAGTATAAATATTAGTGTTGACAAAAACTATCATTTAAACTAATATTCAAATCATAAAGCATCAAATCTTGAGAAAAATAGAATCATGTGTCAATCTCAAAAAAATTATTTGAAGAATAAATAACTAGTATAAATTGTTTTTGAAAACTAGTTAAAGATCCTTCAAATATATCAAATCTTATGTTTTTCATAAACATAACTAGGTACATAAAAATTTAAGCACTCATGGTCTATAAGGCTCAAAATGTTTTTAATAAAAGTGTGAGTGTTAAATGATCATGTAAATAGCATTTTTATGAAAATAGTCATTGAAGCTCATAAGTCACATTTTTAACAAAAACACGAAAAATCATTTTTCATCAAAACACTAATCTTCATGGTATATGTATGATTAATCCAATCCTAACAATACACATACATATCCCAAATCTAAAAGAGTCTATTGATGATATTTGCATGAAGGCAAGAGACTCACGGGTATACATGTATATTTATTAGATTTGAATTTAAAATACATATACATGAAGTAAAGCATAAAAATTAGCAAAACATGTATAAATGAGAATCATCAAAACTAGTCTATACATATGCATATAGTGGGTACAAATGAGCATGAAGAGTGAATGTATATGAATCAATTTGATACTCACTAAGTGTACATGTATAAAAGCAAGTTTGACACATTCTACATCTAAGCATGTAAATACCACATGAAGCACACAAAAATATGAACATGCTATATGATATATGAAATTAAAAGCATGTGCATAAAAGTAGGAGTTTAGAGAGTGTTACCAACTCCAAAGCTCCAAATATGGTGGTTGCCCCACCAAAACTCCTTGATAGCGATGCATCCAAATATTTGTCCATCAAGTCCATTGCATCCACTACCAAGGCACCAATCCTCTCACGTCTTGTGAGAGCCCTCACCTACATCAAAAGCAAAAGGTGGGGGTTTTGGTACCCATATTTTCTTAGGTCCTTTGGGGTTAGACTTGTAAGGAACCCAAAATCTTTTATAATTAGCAAAATTTAGAGAATTAATATTATCATAACAAAACTTTGCTAAATGGCCTTTGCGGCCACAATGTGTACATACGTACACCTTAGTATGCTTATGTGTAGGAGTGTGATCATGTTGTGCAACATAAGCATATGCATGATGGGTATGATGTGCATGAACATGTGGAGTTTGTTTCTTTGAAAACATTGACTCCAACCTAGAATGATTAAAAGCACAAGAGTTCAAGGTTGAACTCAAACCATCCATTTTATTTTTCAAATTCTTAATCTCAATAGTTGTGGCATGTAAAGCATGGTGAGATATAGAATCATTTTTCTTTTTCTTTTGTGAAACAAAATCCTTTTCTTTTTCACAAATTTTTCTTTTCAAAGATTTGTTTTCTTGAAAAATAACTTCTTTTTATTTTTCCACCAAATCAACTTTATTTTTCAAAATAGTGTTTCCTTCGCATAAATCATTCAATTTTGCAAGCAATGAAACATTCTCATTTTTCAAATCTTTATTTTCCTTTTCTAAGCATGCCATTTTATTTTCTAATGAATCTTTTTCATTAAGCATGGCATCAAAATTCTTTTTCAAATTTTTGTTATCTTTTTCTAAACATGCAATGTTAGATCTAAATGTATCATGTTCTACATGCATGCAAGCAATGTTCTTTTTCAAATTATTATTCTTCTTTTTAAGCATTTCATATTTTTCAAGCACAAGATGACAAAAGGTAGTAAGCTCATCATATGACAAGTCTTCATCATCGGATTCGAAGTTTACCTCAAGGGGGTTATCCCCTTGGACCATGTAGCACTTGTTGGAGGTGTCGCTTCCAACATCCGAGTCACTCCCCGCATAGTATAGATCTTTTTCGCCGAGGGAGGTGATGATGTTCCATACTACAAAAGCCGATTCAACATTAGAAACCCTAGATAAATAATCATCATTTAGGGTTGACTTGATAGCATGAAGGGCTTTTGCATTAGCCTCAAAATTCTTACCATCTAAAGAATATGCATTATTAGTAGTGGCAAGATATACATGAATGCCTAAGCCTTGAGGTACAATGACATCTTAACCTTCCAAATTTGGATGTTAAGGGTGTCAAAGGTGGGTGGTGACATGAAGTCCATGGTGTGTGTACAAATCTTGTGATTAGCCTAAAAATGAGGATCTTTAACTCTAGGTTGTTAGACCAAAATCAGAGTAACAAGCTCTGATACCAATTGTAAATCACCTAGAGGGGGGGTGAATAGGTGATGGCTAATCTAATGGTCACTTAATGGTAAATTATGCAAATAATGCGGAAGCTAAAAGTAATTATGACCAATTTAAAACTTTTACACTAAACACCACGTATAACCAAAGAGTGTTGCCAAATTCCCCGTGAAGGGCTCTGGACAAACTCCTCTAGATTCCCCTTGTATGGGTTGAGGTGCCGCGTTGGCTCTCTTGATTGAATATAAGTGTTAGTCAACAATCCCAAGCAAGTATGTCAATAAGAGCACAAGGAATATATCATGCATATAAAGGTAAAGACAAGGTAAGTAATGCAAGATATAAGTGAGACAAATAGAGAGAGAGAGAGAGAGAAAAGGCAATCGCAAACACAAAGGGTTTGTTTCGAGGTTCGAGCACACTTGCTCTACATCCCCGCCTTCGACACACGAAGGATTTCCACTATGCAAGATCCCAATGGATCTCTCCTCGGTGCCGCAACACCTACAAGCCCTCGGACTCCCTAGTCCCGTACACACCGCAAGCCCACCGGCTCGCCGAGGCCGCACCTCGTACAACAAGTCCGCACCCGAACTCGAAACAACGACGAGCACACTTGCCCGTCTCCTCAAAGAACAAAGAAAAAGATCTTTGGTGATCACAACACTTTGATCACCTAAAGCACTCTCACTACAACACACCTATAGGATGTATAATCAATGGATAGCTCAAGTGTGGTGTGAGAAAAACAAGGATGTGAGAGGTGGAGGAAAACTCAAAGAAATCTCTTTTACACTCTTGATAAAATCTTCCCTTTAGATATGAAATATTTGCTCACTATTTTGTGGAGAAAACCCTTTAAAAAGTCTGGAAAAAACTAGCTCAAAGCTCTCCTAAAATCTTAGCTCAAAACAATGACCAAACCCCCTTTATAGAGGTCAGAAAAATATGACCGTTGGGGTCTGTCAGAGCTGGCGGTCGACCGCCCGGTCGACCGCCAACGGTCGAAAATCCGACCGTTGGAGCCTCCGGTCGACCGCCCGGTCGACCCAGAAATCCAGAGAGCAGAACTCTCTGCAGCGGTCGACCGTCCGGTCGACCGGACCACTGTGCTGCCAGACACGCACAAGTCTGTGCACGTCGGTCGACCATGGGTCGACCGGACCATGGTGCGGTCGACCGCTCGGTCGACCGGACCAGCCTGCCAGCCAGTTCCAGGTCTGGAAAACTGGTTTACAAATTAATTTTAAAATCTTTTAACACTTTTAAAAATTCCATAAACTTGTTTTAACATTCTATATTGAAAACCAAACTTGTGATAAAAATTTTCAAGACATATATCAACATATTCATATCATTTCAGCGTCTTGCAAATTTTATCAAAAATCAAAACATGTATTTTTCAAACTTGGTTTTCATAACTTCACAAAATATAAAAATAAGATATTTGATTTCATTTTAAAGCATAGTGTGTATGGATATGATCCACTACACAATCATAAAGTAATATCTATGTTTTTGTCATAAAGCTCTAAGCTTGATTTTGGTTAAAAGATATGTGTATATAAAAATACCAAAATCCAAATAGTATTTTGTCACAAAGAAAAATCTTTTCTAACTACAAAATCTTTTATGAAAAGACAAGTAAATCAAGAGTGTGTGTGCATGGTATACTTGAGCAATCCACCAACTATCTATCCTTTACATTTTTAACTAAAACAAAAACAAAATCTTATACCTAGGCACAAGTCTTCATCTTCTTGTAGTTTTCACTTGAAGGCTTCTCATCTTCTTGACTTGGTCCAAGCTTGATCCAAAAGCTCCTTGGATCACACCGTGCTAGCTCCAAATCTTGATATTTTGTCCTTTGTTGAGCTATGCACCTACTAAGATCTTGATAATGAATATGTCACTAATTAAACATAAGATCATTAGTAAATATAACTTCATGAGTTGATCATCATCAAAACTAGAGTGATGGGCCTTTGGGCCAACAAAGTCAACATAGTAAGACCAAGCACATTGAGATTAGATATCACTTTCTTAGAGATCATTTTGAGAAAGGAGATATAGATATTGATTATATTTCTACAGATTTGCAACTAGCCGATATTTTCACTAAACCACTTGATTTTGCTAGATTTTCTTTCATTTGTGGTGAACTTAATGTTTGTGTTATTGAACAAAAATGTTTTCATAACCCTTTTTGATGTATGACAAAAAGGAGGAGAATGAGTTTTTATGTGATAGAATTATGAGTTCATATGGTTTTGGTTCCATATGAGTTTATATATGTTTCATGTTTTTAGTATGTTTTCATGAATTCTTATAATTTGAGTTTAAGTGTGTTTGCAAGTGCTTTGTATTCTCATGGTTTTTGGTTTCATGATGTTTTACTTGCAAAACATTATTATTTTTTTGTTTTTAATATAGCATATTTTGAGGGGGAGCTTTCTCCTCCCCTATATTTTTGCTTATAGCCTATTTGTTTTGTCATCATCAAAAAGGGGGAGATTGTTGGCCCATAAGGTTACACTCTCCACTTGTTTAGAGTTTTGATGATGACAAACCAAATATGAGCTATATGGTACTAATTAGTTTGTTAAGATAAGTTTCAGGTTTGTACCATATTTGGAGGCCATTGCTTAGCTATTGCAAGAATTTCTAGGTTCATGAAGTAAAGAAGGCATATTGGACATCATAGAAGGAACATAGAAGTGAAGGCTCTAGCAAGGCATAGCTTGGCTCAAGACTTCAAGATTGCTCAAGATAATTTATTAGATTGTTTTTAGTTTAGAGTTTTGTTAAAGAATAGTGAATAGGTTTGAAGCTCCATCACACACGTTTTTGCGCACATCTTATTTCTAAGTTTAATTCATATAAATTATACAAAAAATATTTTGATACAAAATCCTCTGCCTACAAATCCATATTTATGTTTTATACTTATTCCTATTTAAAACATCTTTTGGTAAAAATATTCATCTCCTCAAAATTCTGTTTGAAATTTGATTTTTGGCCTGAGCCGGTCGACCGCCCGAGTCGACCGTGACTATGTCAGGCTTTGCCGGTCGACCGCCCGAGTCGACCGTGGTTCTGGCAGATGCACGTATCAGTGTGCACGTTTCACGGTCGACCGTGACGGTCGACCGAGACCTGCCTGACTGTAACACTTTGCTCTCTGTTTGTTTGGGTCGACCGGGCCGATCGACCGTAGCCTGCAACGGTTATTTTCTTTGTACTAGCGGTCGACCGGGCCGGTCGACCGGACTAGCCGTTTGAACAGTAACGGCTAGTTTTCTGAGCAGATTTATTTTTGTCCTTTTCTCACTTAAGTGTGTTTAAGTGCATGTTTTGGTTTTAATACATTCTATTTAGCCTTAAAAATGTTTTATCTTTAAACCCTAGCCCTCTCCTATAAATAGGGGTGTTTAGGGAGAGTTTGGTTACAAGAAAAATTATCAAAATTTCCACAAGTTTAAGGGTTTCAAAAAGACTTGGTTTCTTGGTTTTTGTGCTGAAATTCTCTCTCATTTTCTGAAGTGTTTTCAAGAACTCTCTGATTTCTTTTTCTTTTCTCCTTGCACACAAAGAGCTTCATTCCTACTCATTGTTCTCTAAGGACCTTTATAAGGGAAGAGAATTTTGATAGAGAAAGTTTGTGGTCTTTTGACTACCAAGAGAGATTGCTTGTACTTGAGATTGTGGAGTTGGGTACTCCGGTGTATTTGTGACATCTTTGTGATAGTGGAAGTGGTTGGAATCCTTCTGGGGAAGGCGGGGAAGTAGAGCTGGGTGCTCGAACCTCGATAACAAATCTTGGTGTTTGCGTTTGGTTTACTTTTCCTTGTTCTTGCTCTACCTTCATTGCTATTACTACTTGCTTTTGATTATCATTGCTATATTCACTTGTTGTCATTCATCTAGTCAATCTTTGTCCCATACAACAAGGTTGCATTGCGCACCTCCAACTCATTTTACGAGGAATCAGGAGGAAGAAGTTTAGAACCCTTCACGGGGCATTCGGCTCTTAGTCTTGTTTTGAGCGATTGTTGCATCATATTTTTTTAAATTGTGCATTGATTAGCATTATCACCTATTCACCCCCCCTCTAGGTGATTTTCAGCTTCACAAGTGATTTCAGGGCTCTAGCTTCAAGATCACACATTGCCTAGCCCATGGATGGAGTTTTGGATCGAGTCTACTTGAAGATGGAAGATCATCAAGAAGACTTAGGTATCCTAGTTTAGTTTAGTGTATTTAGATCCATTTGTAAAGCTTAGTATAGTTGATATGCTCAAGTGCACAACACTCACAAGTTTTATGTTTGGATATTGGTTTTTCGGTTTTTAGTTTAACCGATATTTGTTTTCATGAATAGATTGATCAAAACAAGTTTAAATGATTTATATGTATAATAGATGTATTCTAGTTATACATACATGCTTAAACTTCTTATACAAACTTATTTTGACTTTCCTATTCATGTATTGAAAAATCAAGTTTGATAAAAATACAAGTGTTGGTTTTTGATAAAACTTGCAAGACACAAAAAAAATGATTGAATATGTTGATATATATCTTAAAATTTTTATCACAAGTTTGTTTATCAAAGTAAAATGATAAAACAATTTTTATGGTAATTTTAAAAGAGATAAAAGATTTTCTAAAATATTTTTAACATGTGTTTCTGTCCCAGAATAGTGGCTGACAGGCCAGGTCGGCCGACCGCAAGGGTCGACCGTACCAAGGGCCGGTCGACCCTTGGGGTCGACCGACGTGCATAAGCCTGTGCACGTTTGGCAGCCACAAGGACGGTCGGCCGGGCGGCCGACCGGACCAGAGAGCTCTGCTCTCTGTTTATTTGGGTCGACCGGGCGGTCGATCGGGTTTGCCCAACGGTCATATTTCTGATCGTTGGCGGTCGGCCGGGCCGGCCGACCGGTAGCCTGTCAGGCTGCCAGATCAGCCTAACGGCTAGTTTCTGTTTTGGCCTATATAAACCCCATTTCTTTGGGATTTTGGCTAAGGTTTTGACAAGAGAAAATTTTCAGTTTCCCCAGAGTTTAAAACAAGTTTTCAAAAGTGTTTTTGGGCTTTAAACTTCCAATCTTATTTGTTTTAGGTTTTTGAAAAAATCAAAGAAAAGAGTATTTTGGGAGATTTGTGTTTGTTCTTCATTTCCATTATCTTCAAGAGTTTTCCCAAGATTATTTCTTTGAGTTTTTGTTTTCCAAATACCTAGTTTTTCACACTTGAGCTTATCATACTATCCTATTCCATTAGGATCCTTGTTTAGTGGAAAAGAGATTGTTTGAGGTTATTGAGCCTCCAAGTTGTAAACACCCTTGCTCTTGTTGTATCCCTCTTCGGTAGAGGTTGATCGGGTGATTGGTTTGCTCCCTCTTTGGTAGAGGTTGAGGCTTGTGGTTTGCTCCCTCTAGTGAGAGGTGGAGATTTGTTGTAACCCTCTTCGGTAGAGGTGTTGGTTGTTGTTGTTTGGCTACGGGCCTACCCCTCGGTTGTGAGGCGGTGTTTGAGAGAGGAGTTTGGTACTCCTTGTGTGGTAACAAATCCTCTTCGGTAGAGGTTCCCTCGGTGGGAGATAGTGGATTGGAAATCCTACACGGTGGTGTAGGCGGGGATGTAGAGCTGGGTGCTCGAACCTCGAAACATATCTTGTTGTTAGCGTTTGATCCATTGTCTCCTAACTCTCTCTCTTTACATTTGTGCAAAGCATCATTCATATCATACATATCTATTTGCTTGTATTGCCTTGCATCTTTCATATTGCTCATCCTTATATGCTTGGCTTGATTGTGTGTGTGCCTCACTTATACTTAACCACAAGAGCTTCACATAGCACCTCAACCCATTCAAGGGGAATCAAGAGGAGTTAGTCTAGAGCCCTTCACGGGGAATTCGGCTACACTTGTCTGTTGTATTAAGTGTGTTGCAAAATTTGCATTAGCTTCCGCATTTAGAGCATTTAGTTTCTAGATTAGCAAGTACACCTATTCACCCCCCTCTAGGTGTGCTTTTCAATTGGTATCAGAGCCAACGCTCCTGAAACTTAGGCTTAACATCCTAGGAGTGAGATCCATTTGTTTGCTAATCTTGTTTGCATTTGCTTGTTTGCACACATATAGTTTGGACCCATGGCCTTCATGACCCCACCTATGTTTGACCCTTCCAACATTATTGTTTGGAAGATTAGGATGACCGTTATTTACAAACCCTAGGACATAAGGTTTACCTTGCCATTACCAAGGAATCCTACCTTAGTGATAGCAAGCATATAGGGGCCAATGCACAAGCCCTTGAGGCCATTAGAAGCATGCTTTCAAAAGAATATCTTATGCATGTTTCTAATCTTGATTCCGCTTTTGCAGTGTGGAACAAGTTGACAACCACCACCACCTCCGAGCTTCAAGTATAAATCCAACCGGAGGAATATAGTGGAGAATCCGACTCACAATGCTTCATGGTCCAAGGGAATGACTCCCTTGAGGTACTTTCGGAACCCCACTTAAATTGTGATGATGCTAGTTCTTCATGTGATGAGAATATTGATCCCCATGCTTTGAATGAAGAACTATCTATTGTTTGTGAAAAATTAATAGAAAAATATAAAGTTTTGAAAAAGAAAAGTCTAGAAATTGAAAAAGAAAATAAAAGTTTACATTCTAGACTTGACATTGTTTTGCAAGAAAAGGAGGAGATTTCTAATGAGAGGGATTCATTAAAATCTCAACTTGATCTTGCACTAAAAGAAAATGAATTTTTAAAATCTAAAAATGATTGCCATGTTATTTTAAAGAAAAATGAAAACTTGTCTTCAAAAGTTGATTTTGTTTTAAAAGAAAATGATTCTTTAAAAATAAAAATTGCTTCTATTTCAAAGGATTTAGAAGATTGTTTAAAGAAGAATATTGTTTTAAAAATAAGATTGATGCACATGTTTGCCATGCTAGGTTAGTATCACACACACCTCTTATTGCATGTGCCACCTCTTCTTTAATTGATAATGATATATCCATGCTTAAGAAGAAGGTTGATTGTTTGGGCTCCACTATGAGCCAATGTGCCATGAACCACTCACGTTTGGAAACCTTAGTTCGAAAGAAACAAGTTTCATCCTTTATGCATGCACACCCTCCACGGCATACACATGCTCCTCACGGACATACCCATCACATGTATGCTCATGTGTACACTTGTACACATTGTGGACGTAAGGGCCACCTTACTAAATTTTGCTATGATAGAATACATGTTGATAATTTAGCAAATAAGTTTGTTTGGGTTAGAGAAGGTACTAACCCCCATGGACCCAATAAGATATGGGTACCAAAGACCACTCCTCGTACTTTTGATGTAGGTGTGGGCTCTCGCATGACGTGAGAGTTGTCGTACCTTGGAGTGGATGCGTTCCGAGCTTCATGGAAATCAAATGGATGCATCACTTTCGAGGGAAGTTTGGTGGAGAGGACCACCATGTTTTGGAGACAAGGAAAGTTGCCTTCTAGGTTTTGGTAACGATCCCTAACTCCTATTTATTGTTTAATGCTTTTCATATTCATTGTTTATAGCATGTTTCATTATTTAGTGATTAGTATGAAAATGCCATGCTTATTAGACTTGTGATATACATGTTTAGTTATTTTGAGACACCCATGTTTAATTTGGATAAATTTGTTTGTGTTCTCACTATTTGGTTGCTATTGCGTATATCATAGTTCAATAACATGAGGATTTACATAATGATCATGTTTATGCTTATTGATTTATATCTTGGTTTTATGCTTCATGTTTTGAATATATGTTTAAATGTTAGTTTTCATTAAGACTAGGATTTATACTTGTGCATATAGTGGGCCACAAATAAATCTATATATGTTTGGGATTGATTGCTTATTTGAACCCATTAGATGTGCTAGTATAGTCCAGTTTTGATGATTCATGTATTTTAAACTTGTATTCCTATTTTTTGGATTTGTTTTATGTTTATGTGTTTTTCATTTCATGTATATGTCTATTTTGCCAAACCTTAAGTTATACATGTATACTCCTTGAGTCATTTACCTTTCATGCAAATCTATACATATAGACTCAATCGTGTTTAGGGATATGTATGTATACTTTTTGTGTTGACAAATCATACATATGCCTTGAAATGAAACTTCTTTTAATGGAAATTTAAAGTTTCATGTTTTTGTGTTTATGTTTAACTTCATGTATATGTCTATTTTATCCAAATTATTGTTATACATATACATCCTTTGATCCACGTGTCTTCATGCATATATCTTTGTGGACTCGTTGTGTTTGGATATGTATGTATACCTTAGTTTGTATAAGACATACATATACCTTTAAGATTAAATAAGTTTTTTTGATGATTTTCTTGTTTTAAAGGAATATTGAGCTAAATTGTATATTTTCATGATCATGTTCTTCACATTGTATTTATACACTCACATTTCTTATTTACTCATGTTTTGTTTTCATGAGTCATATTTATGCTTCATTGACTTGAGTGTTGACTATCATGTGGATTTCATGTTTTATGAAAAACTATTTCGTTTTATTCCTTGCTTGAAGGATTTCGCACTAGTCTACAAGTTTTTCCATTTAACTAGTTCGTATTCTTCATATGGTAGAGTTTTTCAAACATACTCTATTTTCAAACCTATTTTTGAAAACCCCTACCTTCAATGGGAGGTTGGATGGCAGATCATGTTCATGTATGCTTTAAAATGAAAATCATTTAAAACTTGAACCATGATTGGGAGGTATAGTAATATGTTGTATACACTTGATCTTATTGTTATTTCAATTGGTATCATTGAATTCTTTCAATTAGTATCAATCTTGACATTTCTTGTATACTCATATATGTTTGTATGTATGTATGCTTCATTTCAAAGATTATCAATTTCTATTGGTATCTATTTTTCATACATATATATGTTTTATTTGTGCTTATTATATCCATATATTTTTAAGCACAAAATCTTGTTTATGCTAGTGCTTGAGCTTCAATTTTGTTTCAATTGATTACTTTTAAATTGGTATCAAGTCTACGCATTGTTTTAGTTTGTATTTCATAAAGGGGGAGAAAATTAGTATTTCATCTTTCAATTGGTATTTGTTTTTCCACTCCCATACTTTATGATTGAAATTTAAATTTGGTATCATATGTTCAAAATGAAAAATATTTACAATTGGTATCAAAATTTTTGTTTAGACATTCAAAATTTATTATGTTTAATTTCAATTGGTATCAAGATTTTCATGTGTTTTGCTTAAAATTGTTATCAATATTTTTTTTTATTTGTTTTCTTTCAATTGGTATCAAGATGCTATTCTTTAACATATTTTCAATTGGTACCTTAATTGAATGTCACCCCTATTTGGTTTTGTTTTTGTTTTAGACAAAAGGGGAGAACATTGTCTTTATTAACCCTTTTATTGATTCATTGTTTCGAACAAAAAGGGGGAGAAAAATTTATTTGATTTAGTTTTTCTTTTACCCTTTATTGATGATTGTTTCTTTGTATTAAAAAGGGGAGAAGATTTTGTTTTGTTTTGATTGTTTACCCCTTTGTTGATGATTGACAAAAAGGGGGAGAAAGATTTTGAGTTTGATTGAGTTTTATATATGCATGTTTATGTTTTGCATATATTAATTTTAATTTAGTTTAATTTTAATTGGTATCTAGAGCATGTTTTGTTTTTAAACATTTCATTGGTATCTAGAACCATTTATTGTTTTGCATAGATATGCATTCATGTTTGATATTCATTGCATATTTGTATTTATTTGTTTATGCATGAGTTAAGGGGGAGCTTCTTTGAAGCTTAACTTTAATCCATGCATATATAACTCCATGAGTTTTGTCATCATCAAAAAGGGGGAGATTGTTGGCCCAAAGGCCTTCCACTCTAGTTTTGATGATGATTAACTCATGTAGTTATGTTTACTAATAATCTTGTGTTGTTTAAGTTTCAGATCATTAACCAAGATATTAGTTTGGTGATAGCTTCAACAAGAGGTGTTTGGAAGCTTCACAAGTGATTCCAGGGCTCTAGCTTCAAGATCACACATTGCCTAGCCCATGGATGGAGTTTTGGATCGAGTCTACTTGAAGATGGAAGATCATCAAGAAGACTTAGGTATCCTAGTTTAGTTTAGTGTGTTTAGATCCATTTGTAAAGCTTAGTATAGTTGATATGCTCAAGTGCACAACACTCACAAGTTTTATGTTTGGATATTGGTTTTTCGGTTTTTAGTTTAACCGATATTTGTTTTCATGAATAGATTGATCAAAACAAGTTTAAATGGTTTATATGTATAATAGATGTATTCTAGTTATACATACATGCTTAAACTTCTTATACAAACTTATTTTGACTTTCCTATTCATGTATTGAAAAATCAAGTTTGATAAAAATACAAGTGTTGGTTTTTGATAAAACTTGCAAGACACAAAAAAAATGATTGAATATGTTGATATATGTCTTAAAATTTTTATCACAAGTTTGTTTATCAAAGTAAAATGATAAAACAATTTTTATGGTAATTTTAAAAGAGATAAAAGATTTTCTAAAATATTTTAAACATGTGTTTCTGTCCCAGAACAGTGGCTGACTGGCCAGGTCGGCCGACCGTAAGGGTTGACCGCACCAAGGGTCGGTCAACCCTTGGGGTCGACCGACGTGCACAAGCCTGTGCACATTTGGCAGCCACAGGGACGGTCGGCCGGGCGGCCGACCGGACCAGAGAGCTCTGCTCTCTGTTTATTTGGGTCGACCGGGCGGTCGACCGGGTTTGCCCAACGGTCATATTTCTGACCGTTGGCGGTCGGCCGGGCCGGCCGACCGGTAGCCTGTCAGGCTGCCAGATCAGCCTAACGGCTAGTTTCTATTTTGGCCTATATAAACCCCATTTCTTTGGGATTTTGGTTAAGGTTTTGACAAGCGAAAAATTTCAGTTTCCCCAGAGTTTATAACAAGTTTTCAAAAGTGTTTTTGGGCTTCAAACTTCCAATCTTATTTGCTTTAGGTTTTTGGAAAAATCAAAGAAAAGAGTATTTTGGGAGATTTGTGTTTGTTCTTCATTTCCATTATCTTCAAGAGTTTTCCCAAGATTATTTCTTTGAGTTTTTGTTTTCCAAATACCTAGTTTTCCACACTTGAGCTTATCATACTATCCTATTCTATTAGGATCCTTGTTTAGTGGAAAAAGAGATTGTTTGAGGTTGTTGAGCCTCCAAGTTGTAAACACCCTTGCTCTTGTTGTATCCCTCTTCGGTAGAGGTTGATCGGGTGATTGGTTTGCTCCCTCTTTGGTAGAGGTTGAGGCTTGTGGTTTGCTCCCTCTAGTGAGAGGTGGAGATTGGTTGTAACCCTCTTCGGTAGAGGTGTTGGTTGTTGTTGTTTGGCTACGGGCCTACCCCTCGGTTGTGAGGCGGTGTTTGAGAGAGGAGTTTGGTACTCCTTGTGTTGTAACAAATCCTCTTCGGTAGAGGTTCCCTCGGTGGGAGATAGTGGATTGGAAATCCTACACGGTGGTGTAGGCGGGGATGTAGAGCTGGGTGCTCGAACCTCGAAGCATATCTTGTTGTTAGCGTTTGATCCATTGTCTCCTAACTGTCTCTCTCTCTTTACATTTGTGCAAAGCATCATTCATATCATACATATCTATTTGCTTGTATTGCCTTACATCTTTCATATTGCTCATCCTTATATGCTTGGCTTGATTGTGTGTGTGCCTCACTTATACTTAACCACAAGAGCTTCACATAGCACCTCAACCCATTCAAGGGGAATCAAGAGGAGTTAGTCCAGAGCCCTTCACGGGAAATTCGGCTACACTTGTGTGTTGTATTAAGTGTGTTGCAAAATTTGCATTAGCTTCCGCATTTAGAGCATTTAGTTTCTAGATTAGCAAGTACACCTATTCACCCCCCCTCTAGGTGTGCTTTTCAATTCTCATTAAAGTTTACATTTTTTGTTAACCTTCTTCTTGGTTTTTGGTGTACAGATTTAACAACAAGGAACTTTTGCTGCAGTGGACATATAAGTAGCCTTGGACTCTGCTCATGAAAGCAGAGCCAAGAGCCCTCAGATTTGCTACATTCATGTGGCAATCTAAGTGAACTACTAACCTGTATTTTCTGCAGGTTAGCTGAATTGCAAAATTTAATATCTGTAGCTATTAATTTCCTTATTTGTCTTATTGTACTTCCTTTCTAATCTCAACAGTAAAATGATTTTTGTTAAATCCTAAAAATGGTTTAGACTTTGCATTTAGAAATGTGTCTAATTTGTTTACATTTTACATTACTGTTGAAGAGTGCTGGAGTAAAGGCACGTTTGCATAGCATATAGTTTAGGAAATATTCTTAAGTGATTATTTGCTTGTTGAATGTTACTTTTCTTTATCCTGCACACTTTGCACAATCAATCTTAAGGTCTTATCCTATAAACAATATAAGGTGGGGAAGTTATTACCCTCCTTTAGCCCGCAAATAATCTCCTCACTCACTAACCCAAGCCTAACTAAAACTGAGTAGACGTTGGCCCTAAGGACATCTCGGACTCAATTAGGAGATTATCCTAAGGGGGAAGGTGTTTGAGTTTGACTCTTGCCTAATCAGTGTCTAAGGAAAGGGATTGAGGGGGGAAACCCTAAAGGCTGGTGGTTTGGCTTAATTAGGCCCATCGCTTTTGCGCGGATACCTCCCACCAATTTTGCCCTGACCTGACTGATTAGTTTGTGGTCAAAGTCTGCATTATACCTTTTGTGAACAATCTAACCAGTTAGGAGTCGTCTAGGTCAAAGGTCTACCCTAACTTAGTTTAGAATTTTTTTTTATTTGTTTGTTTTCTTTGTTTGTGTTTTATTGTGTGATATGACTTATAACAACAATTTTTCCAATTTTAATGGTAATCCATATTACATACCATCCTCTTTTTCGGATATTATCAACCCGGCATATCATAACTTTAACCAACATAGTGTGCCAGATTGGGCTTATCCGAATCAATATAACCCATGCCTCCAATCTTATAACCATAATTTTTATAATAATTTCAACTCTTCATAGAGTCAATGGGGATTCACCTCCCCCGAGTCCAATTTTCAACCAACTTGTCCTCCTTATCCACCATGTCTACAATATTTCTAAGATTCATACTCAGTTCCACCAGTCCAAAATAGAAAACCATCAATTTTGGAAATGAGTATGCGTGAGTCTAAATAATAATCACAAAATAAGATGGACTCACAATTTCACCATCAATTCCAAAACAACACTTCATCTTTTCAAGATCAATCACATCAAAATGATGAACCAATTAACTATGAAAAGATGCTTGAAGCCATGACTCAGGCGCAAAATGCTCGTAATCATGACATAGATATGATGGTCCAAACTCTACGTTCTCACTGTTTGGCCAGTTCTGATATCGCTAACCATTCTGTTAGAACCGAACAGTCATGTTGTTTTGAAAAATAAGGTTCCATTTCTGCACAATCATTTGAACTTGCCCAAACTCTAAATTTTGAAAGTGACATTGACAGTTTGGCAAGTTATCCCTTTCCTAAAATTGAACTTGAGAATGAATATGATCATGAACCTCAACTTAGTGATTCAATTCTACTTCCTAATTCAATAATGACTCCGGTGTCTTCATCTGATTTCAATCTTTTTCCTGAGTCAATATTGGATCCTGTGCCAGTTCATCATGAAATTGAATCACCCATCTTTGATGATCATCAATTTGAACTTGACCAATTTCATACTTTTGAAAGTCCCATTGACAAATTGACAAGTTCTCATTTTTATGAAATCGAACTCAATGAGAAATGTGACTAAGATTCTCAAATTTGTGATCCAGTTCAAATTTCCGAATCAATATTGACTCCTGTTTTATTACCCGACTTGAGTAATATATTAGAGTAGTTTTGATTCCCACATCTGTCATTCTTGAACTTGAATCACCAATATTAAGTCACATTCCATTGTGGGAAAATGAATGTGGCTTGAGTTTCAACTTCTTGATTTGGACCCACTTCCTGAACTAATCTCGACTCCTGAACCTTTATTTGACTTAAGTCACTTTCCTGAGTCGGTATTAGTTCTTGTACTTCCTAAGTCCAAGTCAATCATTCTATCTTTTCACACTCCATTTTGGGACAAGTCGGTTGACAAAATTGACTCTGAAATTAATTATGGAATTTGAAAATTAGATGAGGTTAAATTTTTAATAAAAACCGTTCATATATACAATATTTTAGTGGGTTATATAAGAGAGATTTCTGGTGGGTTCCTTCAAACTCCACGAAAAGTCGATTGGGCCGCATTTCGTGGACCAATCAGACCACCACCAGAACCACCACCTTAAGGTAATATTTTCCTTCCCTTTTTTCTTTTTCATGCATCATGCATTAATTCATACATTGAGGACAATGCATGAGATAGGTGTGGTGATACTTGACACTTGATATCTAATACCGGTACTTGACATGTTATCACTTGGCACCTGATATCTAACACCGGCACTGATATGTTATACTTGACACCTGATCTCTGGCACTTGATATCTGACACCGGCACTGATATGTTTAAACTTGACACCTGATACTTGACACTTGATATCTAACACCGGTACTTGACATGCTATCACTTGAAACCTAATACTTGACACTTGATATCTGATACCGGTACTTGACATGTTATCACTTAACATCTAATACCTGACACCTGATATATGACATCTGACAATTGACATGTTATCACTTACTTGACATATGTTATTACCTGGTACTGACACATTTGACCTGATATTGTGACACCCGACTGGATACTATTATACCTGACACATGTATTACATGGCATATTCATGATTATCACTTTTATGGGGACTGGGCATGATTATTATACTGCTACCAGACATTGATACTCCTGAACTCCTGTACTCCTGAACTACTGTATCCCCTGTACTCATGTCCCCTGCACTGTTACTCTTGTTAATAGCACAACCATACCAGCGTCCAGCAGAGCATGCCTGGTGTCCGGATGACGAGGATGTATCCTACAATCGTGCTAGCGTCTGGCGGATCCTGAATAGAACTAAATGCCACACAGAGCAAAGTGTCACACCACACACATGGTGGGGGCCACCTCTTGAATCTATGGTGGCCACCTGTAGAATCCATTCCCCACATAGGACAAAGTACCACATGGAGCAAAGTGCCACACCACACACGTGGTAGGGCCACCTCTTGAATCTGTGGGGGCCACCTCTTAAATCTGTGGGGCTACCTCCTGAATCAACCCTCAGAACAAAGTGCCACATGGATTAAAATGCCACACAACATACGGGGTGGGGGCCACCTCTTGAATCGTGGGGCTACTTCCTCCATCTTGCCTGTGCCGCCTGGTGTTAGCGTGATAAGCATTCTCAGTGCATATTAACACCCACATATACTGGTATAATAATAACGCCTGGAGCATATGTTATTTGGTCTCTCCCCTATTGAATAATGGTACCCGCATATCAGAGTTCAGATGAGTTCTACTGGAAGTGTGGGTTCCAGTGTGAACTGTTGGTGTTGTGGCACGCCGGTGGGAAAGCGACAAGAATAACAAATGATACTAGTGATTACTATTGAATAACGTAAAATGCAACACCTTTATATTCTTCAGTTATAGTGATGAATCATTAATCAGATATTATGCCCTGAGTTGACACCCTATTTTCTGACATATGATTTATGTGGCACAATGATTACTACTGACACACTCTAGTTCTATTACTCTGAGGGCAACTCAAGTTGTATGAACTCATATGATGGCGACATGAGACATGCGGTATATAGATGAGGGTTTCCTTGTTTGGATTATCCCCTTAACGTATCGACCCCATGAATCAATAATATGAGCTTATACAACTAGTTTTTTTCATACTTGTATTTATCGCATGTTTAATGTATTTATTGAAATCACCTAGAGGGGGTGATGGCTATACTAAGTGGCAAATAATGCGGATTAAAAACTAATTAACAATAAACAATAACAATATTAAAACTTACAAGGAAGTAAACAAATAATATTGCAAGTAAAGGAGAGAGAGAGTTTAGAGATAAGTGGACAATCGCAAACACAAGAATATGTTTTGAGGTTCGAGCCACTGCTCTACGTCCCCGCCTTCAACACGATGAAGGATTTCCACTATGCTTGATCCTACCGGATCATCAATACAAGTTCTCACTAGAACTCTTTGGACACACTTGTCCTCTCTCACGGTGCCGCAACACCAACTTAGAGCTCACTAGCTCGCTTGAGGCCGCAACCTCTACAACTTCTCAGTATGAGGAAACGGTGATCAACACTTGACCACAAACAAAGCTCACATGCACAATCCTATAACCAAGATGAGGAGATGAAACTATAGGGATTGTGTGGTGCTAAAACAAGTAGAGAAGTAGAAGAGAAAGCTTCAAGCTAAAACACAGAGGATTGAAGATTTTGGCTCAAGAAATTCTTTTTGCTAAAAGGCTAAACTTTGAGAAATTTTTATTTTACTCTTGTAAATGTTGTATATGAGTTGTAAAACACTCTCACTATTTCTAGGGGATGAAAACAGGGTTAAACAAGCCAAAATATTCGTTGGGAGAAGCCCCAACAAAAGACAAACCAAAATATAGCCGTTGGAATTTGTCAGCAGATTTTGGCTGCTATCGGTCGACCGGGCCGGTCGACCGCCAACGGTCGGATTTTCGACCGTTGAGAAAGTGATCGACCGGGTGGTTGACCGAAATCCCAAACAGAGAGTGACCACTCTCTGTCAGTCGACCGGACCGGTCGACTGAAACAAACAGAGAGCTCTGCTCTTTCTGTCGGTCGACCAGGACGGTCGACCGATGTGCACAAAGCACATTGGTGCATGTCGGTCGACCGCCCGGTCGACCGACAGAGCAGTTCTGCTCTGCCAGTGGTCGACCTGCGATCGACTGGACAAGCCCAAATTTTAAAGTTTTAAAAAAACTTTTGAAGTGTTTAATTTTTCGATAAATTTTCTTTAGACGGGTAGATACAAAATCAAGTTCTAGGGCTTGGAAAGACTGGAGTGTGATCATAGATCAACACCAAAATAATTTGAACTTATATTTTCATAAAAATTCTTTTTCTAAACTAAAATTGTTTTTCCAAAAACTTGCTTTTTTCAAAAACCGATTTTTCCAAACTTTGTTTTTCTGAAACTTGGTAAGAAATTTTGTAATAAAATTTTATTTGAAAGCATGAAGCAATATCAAATGTGTATGTGGCAATCCCAAGGTTATCAATCCTCTATCATCTCGTTTTTGATAAATAGACTATAAATCTTAACTAATAAGAAAAAAGTAAAGATACAAATCTTGTATAGTCTTCTCAACTTGTTTGATTGATCCTTGAGCTCTTCTAGTGTGCTAGGCTCTGGGATCTAAATCTTCGCTGCTTCCAAATGTGTGAGTCTTGTGTAGGAGCCGTCAATCAACCTATGTTTTACCTAAAACTTTATTTAAACAACTTTGTTAATACCAAACTACATATGGTTTGTAATCATCAAAACTTAGGGCTAATAGCCTTTGGGCCAACAATCTCCCCTTTTTGATGATGACAAAACATATGGAGTTATTACAAATATTTTGGGTGGAAACTTCAAGTGAAGCTCCCCCTTAACATATGCATATAAGAGAATATGATATAAAGATCTAAATGCATAACAAAAGGCATATATATGATATGATAATAAGCACATACACCAACCATCCATGCATACCAAGGATACAGAAATATAAACATGTATGCATATATGGTCACCTCCATCCATCCATAAATACCTCCAGCCTCCAAAATGAGTGGTAGAAGGTTAGAACAAACATGGAACAATAAGCAATAGACAACCAACTAGATATATATACCACATGGAGATAACAAAGATAACTGACATATCATAAAAAAAGGTGTCCATACAAGATAGGAGGTTCATGCCAACCTCAAAACTAGAAACATAACACATGTCCATACAGAAAGCAAACTAATATCCAAATACAGCATAAATAAACAACCCAGAAAACTAATACATAACACATGTCCAAAATAACAAAATATCATAACTCAGAAATAACTCCCAGAAATCTCTCCCACTTTTTGACATCATCAAAAGGGGTCAATGTCTCCCAAAATCAGGGTCCTCCGGGGAAGTAGATGGCGGAGCAGAAGGAGGAGGAGCAGAAGGAGGAGGAGCCCAGGCGAGGAACGGAGGGCCGGAAGGAGGAAGTGGCTGAGCACGTTCACTAGGAAGAGGAGCCGGCCAATCAAACCTGTTGTAGATGCCACCGAGATAGGTATGCATATAACGAATGGAGTCACAGATATGGCTGAGATCATTGTCCAAACGCTGCTCCAGCCGCTGATAGTGTGCGATCATCTAGTGGAAAGCTGCTAGCGATGCTCGGTCATCTCAGCGGAAATCTGCTAATGGTGCGCAGACATCTCAGCTGAAATCTGCTGGTGGTGCTCCCGAAGCTGAGTAGATAAGGCTAGATAGGGGTCGAAAGGAGCAGAAGAGCCAGAGGATGATCCAGGGACAGCAGGAAAGAAAAGCTGCAGCTGAGGAGCTGGATGACGCTACCTAGGACGCATCCTCTTGAGGAGGGTGCTGTTGATGTCTACTGACGGTTCAATTGATCGTTCAGAGGAAAGATCAAAATTTAGCTGCTTCAAAAGACGGGTGATGAGCATCCCAAAGGGCAAGTGTCGGTTTGGGACAAGGAAATGATCAGAAGTTATGTAGTTGATGATGAGTTGAGGTATGTTGATTCTAATGCCTTTCAGAAGGCAATAGATGACAAGAGGAGCAGAACCCCTAACGTGACTATATTCTCCTGATTTTGACAGGAGGTTATAGAACACGATTTTGGCCAGGATCTGGGCGGTGAGAGTATAATACTTCACCTCCTCATTCCTAACTAAACACGGTTATCATCATCATGAAGCAGTGTAGATGCGGTGTGGGCAGACTCACCGTTAGGATACTCAAAATCATGCAGCTCGACGTTATAAATGTCTACCCCCTCACAGGAGAGGTGTAGGTGACGTGTAAATTGTTGAAGTGAGATATCTATATCTTTGCCCATAACTCTGGATTTGATGTGATTTTGTTCAAATATGAGATTTGAACAGAAATATTGCACCAAAGCAGGATAGACAGGTTCTTTAATGGTGACAAAATTTTCTAAGGAGCTAGATGCTAGGATAGATGCAAGGTTAAGGTGCTCAAAATCACTAAGCACCATAGTTCTACCTGAATTCACATTTTTAGTGGAGATTATAGCATACCTATAGGATGCATTTTGAGACGCAAAAGCAGAAGATGAAGATTGGGGGTTTTCCCCTTTTCAGAACGAGATCTTTTAGACATAATGGTGGATTAGCAAGATAGGCACAAAATATAGCAAGATCTAAACAAATAAACTTAGAAATTTTTATTTTACTCTTGTAAATGTTGTATATAAGTTGTAAAACACTCCTACTATTTATAGGGGATGAAAACAGGATTAAACAAGCCAAAATATTCGTTGGGAGAAGCCCCAACAAAAGACAAACAAAAATAGCAGTTGGAATCTGTCAGCAGATTTTGGCTGCTGTCGGTCGACCGGGCCGGTCGACTGCCAACGGTCGAATTTTTGACAGTTGGAAAAGCAATCGATTGGGCGGTCGACCGAAGTCCCAAGCAGAGAGTGACCACTCTCTGTCGGTCGACCGGACTGGTCGACCGAAACAAACAGAGAGCTCTGCTCTTTCTGCCGGTCGACCGGGACGGTCGACCGATGTGCACAAAGCACATTGGTGCATGTCGGTCGACCGCCCGGTCGACCGACAGAGCAGTTCTATTTTGCCAGCGGTCGACCGGGCAGTCGACCAGACAAGGCCAAATTTTACAGTTTTAAAAAAACTTTTAAAGTGTTTAATTTTTCGATTAATTTTCTTTAGACGGGTAGATACAAAATCAAGTTCTAGGGCTTGGAAGACCGGAGTGTAATCATAGATCAACACCAAAATAATTTGAACTTATATTTTGATAAAAATTCTTTTTCTAAACTAAAAATCATTTTTCCAAAAACTTGTTTTTTTCAAAAACCGATTTTTCCAAACTTTGTTTATCTGAAACTTGGTAAGAAATTTTGTTTGAAAGTAGAAGCAATATCAAATGTGTGTGTGGAAATCCTAAGGTTATCAATCCTCTATCATCTCAGTTTGACAAATAGACTATAAATCTTAACTAATAAGAAAAAAGAGCAAAGATACAAATCTTGTATAGTCTTCTCAACTTGTTTGATTGATCCTTAAGCTGTTCTAGTATGCTAGGCTCTGGGATCTAAATCTTGGCGGCTTTCAAATGTGTGAGTTTTGTGTAGGAGCCGTCAATCAACCTTGTTTTTACCTGAAACTTTATTTAAATAACTTTGTTAATACCTAACTACATATGGTTTGTAATCATCAAAACTTAGGGCTAATAGCCTTTGGGCTAACATTTATAACATGTTTATTTGTACTTAAGCTCTCGACACTATTTCATATACATATTTTCTGATTCAGACTTATCGATAGACATGTATTTACTTCATTTTGGATTTACTGTCGTTCCTTTAATTTTGTTTATGTTACTTGTCGTTACTTGTACCTGTATGCCTGAACCACATCACTTGATCATGTACATGTGTGACTGCCTGATATACACGCCACATCGCTTTATCATATGTACTCGCGGGGTTGCATCTAACAACCCTGAATTCTCATGTCCAGATCCTAGAGCCGGACAATAGTGGCCTTGCTGTCCCTGATCAGAGTGCACAAGGGATTCTTCCGTGGCGCCTAGAGTGTAGCAGAAGTTTAGACATCACCGCAACTCTTCTTCTCAGCTCTTCTCCTGATTGGCCCTCGAGACCCCTCTTGCTGCTCGTGAGCACCTCTCAGCTTTTGTTATGTATATCTCTCTATATTGTACTTTTATATTTTCTGGTGATGTAATATTCTTGTAATATTGTATCACTCTCTGTGATAACCATGTGCTTGTACTTTTCTGTTATAATGTATATTACCAGTGTGCTTTCGCACTCTAATTCTTGCCTGTATTGATGCTTAGCGTATATACGTAAGGGTATTTCCAACTTGCGTATATCTGTCGCTGTGACGTCTCTGTACCCGCGGGATGGGGCGTCACAGGGTGGTATCAGAGCCTAAGCTCTCATATCTTCAGTACAACCAATCGGCAGATTAATGTGATATTAATTTGCAATTAGAGCGCATGAGTCTTGGCTATACCTTCCAAACTGCAAGTACAGAGTTTTCTATTCCCTTCTTAATAATCCTTCTCTTTGGTCCTGAAATCCATTCATCTTTTCATATTTCAGTTTCTATCACCCTTTGAACCAACTCAGACATGAAAAGATGAGGAAATAGTGACAGATTTGGCTCTTCCCAGGTAACCCCAGTGAAGGAAATGATGGCATAACGAGATTTCTACAGAGTATGATGGAAAACCAACAAAAGCAGATGGAGATCTTACACCAAGGATTATGGACGGCACCCCGTGAATTATCAGGGAATGTGTCCGATTTCAGGAGGCTGCAACCTGCCGTGTTTTCTGGCACCAAATGTAGGATCTAAAAATTACGTCAATACTCAAACAAAGATATTAGCATTAAATAAAAACTTACATAAAAAGAAATTAAATCACATAAAGTAAATCAAATGCAAACACAAGTGATTTATCCTGGTTCGGTCCTCTTGACCTACATCCAGTCCCCAAGCCACCCGCTTGAGATTTTCCTTTAACCTTGGATTTTTATACCCAAAATTAACACCTTGTATACCACTTGACAAATCCCCTTTGCCAAATGTATACAACTCTTCTTACAACCAAGAAGACAACAACATCTTAGACAACTTTTCTTCAACCCGAAGACGCTCTTGTACAATCTTTCTCTTTGAGTAAATACAATCAATCCTATAAGCCTTGAATCTGTATGTGATCGTGAATAAGGACTCTTATAGGTGAACTCTTAGAAACTTTACTAAAGGATTGGAATTTGAGTGAAGAATAGAAGTAGAAACAGTTTTCTGAAAAACAGAATTTTGAACAGAGTTTTTGGGCAGAAAACTATTGATATGAATTGCTATATTTAGCCTAGGACAGTATCCCTATTTATAGGTGAAATCTATAGTCAGTTAGGGAAGTTATTAACTTGAATTTGAATTTTGAAGCGTTGGATAAAATACTAAAAATGTGTCCAACAGTCAGAAACTACTATTAGTCGACTTGGTTATGAGGGTTAGTTGACTAGGGTATTGATTTTTGCCTATAGTAGTCGACTTATAAAGGGGGTAAGTCGACTAGGGTATGGCTGATACAAGAGACATGTTTCTGGAAACTGAAATTAATCGACCAGCAGAATATATTAGTCGACTACAAAAGGTATTAGTCGACTATTAAAGTTGCTTAGTCGACTAACAATGTTAACTGTCAAGAAACAGAGAGTTGATAACTTTTCAGGACAGAGGTTAGTTGACTACATAAAATGTCAAGTCGACTATAGGATGTATAAGTCGACTAACCAAGAGTATAAGTCGACTAATAGACTTATGATGTGTGTGTGTTCAAGGCTTTTAACATTCTAATAAATATTACAATACACATCCATAGCCATTATCCTTGGAAGTCTTGAGCATGTAGAACGCTGTATAAGCTTGTGAGATGGAGCTCCAATGATATGGCTTCACAAATGTATCATCAGAATCAAGTTCCAACACGAAAGGCCATTGAATGCAGAGTAAAGTACAATGGATACAACAGATCTTATGAAGGCAGCTCAAATCTCAGATGAGAACCAGTTGGAAGTGGCCAAGACACAGCTAAAAGATATGGCCATGACCTGGTGGTTGGCAGAAGAAGTGAGATTGGAGAAACCTATTACTTGGGATTAGTTTTTGAAAAGTTTCTATGAGAGGTTCTTTCTGGCAACAGCTCAGAAAGAGATGGAAGAGCAGTTCATCAGATTACAGTAGTTGAACCAATCTGTGGATGAGTACACTGTTGAATTTCTGAGACTCAGTTGATTTGCACCCTACATTGTTAGCGATGAGGAGAAGCAGGCCAGCAGGTTTCGACATGGGATGAAGATGGATATCTAGTTGTTCTTATTCCTCAGCAGGTTAAGACGTACTCTCAGGTTCTCTCTATTGCCCATGAAGTAGAATGGGGCCTGGAGAAGAAGAGTAGGAGTCAGAAGCAGATTGAGTCAACAAAGCAAACGTTCCAACAGATGGACAAAGAAGACTCAGTCAAGCTCATTGGTGCCCCGCTAACCATTCATTCTCCCCAACCTCCTACTCAGCCAATAGTATACGGGTACTGCTGGAGGCCCGAACATTTATAGCAGAACAGCCGAATAGCAAGTGGATCTTGTTTTAAATGCGGATCCGAGGAACATTTGATGGTTGAGTGTCCGTTTAAGAAGATAAGGAACGCCACACCAGTTCAGTTAGCACTTCCAGCACCAATGCCAGGAAGGAACCCCGAGCTCGTTAGCAGAAGAGCTCCACTCCCTCCCCAGAAGTGAAGAGCAACAGTTGGAGCTGACTGTGGGAGAGGCCAGGCTTACAATTTTTTAGTAAGAGAAACTGAGGCGTCAGATGTGATAGTGGAAGGACAAGGAGCTCAGTACCCAGATCAGGAGCCCTAAAGATGTCACTGTGATTGCTATCCCCAACCTTTTGTGTCCTGAGTTGGTAATCTTGCTTGCCCTTCACACTTTATCATATTATCATCGTGGACCCTAATCACTTCCATGTTCATCTCCTTATAGAAATTTCGAGGACGAAAATTTTGTTAGGTGGGTAGATTGTAGCACCCCGTTCCCGGGGTACGTGCCTAGGTAGGTGTCCTGATTTATTTGATCGTATTATTTTAATTTTCTTCCAGTATTTATTTTTTGGTTGTGATTGCTTATGTTATTTGGTATCGGATCTGGATTCTCAATCTTAGAATCAGTCTTGACCTGGACTGGGAACCCGATACTGGCATACTGTCATATTTGACTTTTCTAGTAGTCCAATTTGACCAATTTTTGTTTCAAACACTGTTTTCTAATATTTTAAATTTTTCATGATTTTCTGGAATTTTTAGAATTATTTTGCAAAATCTTCAAAACCGGTGTCGATCAGCATCGCTGATCGATTCCTAGATTTTTAGTTTTTAAATAGAGTTAAAATCTTAGAAACGACTTTCATATTATTTTTTAGAATCTCATTTACTATCTAAATACATTTTTTGAAATTTTTTAGAATTTATCAAAATTTCACCGATTCTGGTGTCGACAGGTATCGCCAGAAATTTCAAGATTTTTAATTTAAATATCACATTGAATTTCTTGAATCTAATATCACTAAGCATCTTAAAATAATATTTTCTATTTTTGAGAATTATTCGGAGCATTTCTGAAACAGTCAAATTTTACCCTATTTAAATAATAATATTATTTTCTCTTCTTTTCTTTTCTTGTTTTTTCCTTCTCCACTCCTCTAATTTATACTCCCAGGTTATCCTTGTTGGCCCAAAAGGTTACACTCTCTATTTGTTTAATTTTTGATGATAACAAAACACATAGAAGCTATTTGGTACTAATAAGTTGTTTAGAATGAGTTTCAGGTTTGTACTAGTCATGATGGCCTTTCTAAGCTATTACAAGAAATTTTGATGCTAAAAGGCAAATGGCGCAAGAGGATGTTTTCATAGGAGAGAAGGCTCTAGCTTGGTGTAACTCGGCTCAGGGACTTCCTCTTTCAGTTTTTAGTATTTTTAGTTTGTTAAAGGATAGTGTGTAGTGTTGAAGCTCAATATTTCCCCACACACAAGTTTTTGCACACGATTTTCAAAAGATATTTCTCTTTTATATAAAATAGTTTTATAAACATATCTTAATACTCTATTTAATATAGTGTATAAAGTTTTGATCAAAGTTAATTTGAAAAACTTTAAAGATCTTCAAAACCATTTCCTCAAAAGAGTCTGTTTTGGCCTTCTACGGTCGACTGGCCTTGTTTCAGGTCAGGACGGTCGACCGGGCTTCTGACTGTTTGGGTGTGTGCATGTGTGCACATCTCCCGGTCGACCGGGCGGTCGACCGGACCCGATATTGGTCGACCGACCTTCGGCCGACTGAAAACACCCATGTTTCTATTTGTTACGGTCGACTGGGCGGTCGACCGTGAGTGATCGGGGTGGAAACTAGCACACAAAATGTGTATTTATGAAATCAAATGAAAAGCTCGAATGTGCTTAGTATACCCTCGATACTTCCGTTATAGCATTGGCTTAACGGGTCGTATCCACAGGGAAGGGAGGCGATAGAAGCATTAACAGTCTCTAGTCACGTCAGATGTTAACAATTCTTCTATGTTGAAAGAATGAAAAAGAATGAGAAAATGAAAACAAGCATGTGGTAGGTGAGGAGAGCGATGAAAACGGCGATGTAAAAACCAAAAGAGAAGTGAAGAAGATGGAACAAGGTAAACTAAGAAGGCGATGAAAACACCGATAGAAAAATGAGAAAGAATTTGGAAAACGATTTCTAATACAAAGGTAAAAGAAAACTCATGGCTACTAACTACTAAGTACTCCACTAACCATGCTAACCTCTTCGAGATAGTTGCCTCACATTTTGATCCTTGGCCATCACAATCCTTGCCTTCAAAGAGACGGTACAAAGCATGGCTCACTGATGGTTCATAACAATCACAACATTGCAACAAGAACAAGCTAGTACAAGCATCAACTCACCAACAATTAAAAGAATGCATGAAATAAAAGAGCATGAAGTAAAAGAGAGTTAGCTTGGTTAGCAAGTTAGCAAGTTAGCAAGTTAGATGTTAGAACCCATCATCTTTGGCCATCAATGCTCTTACAAGAACAAGGCCTTGTAGAGGCAACCCGATTCATGTGGATTATCAAGTAAGTGGTTAGATAGGTTAGTGGTTAGTAGTTAGATTGCCATGAGAAGAAAAACTAGTAACAAATCATGTAGAAGGAGAAGGAGATTACATTGGAAGAGAAAGGAGGCATCTTTACATAGAGTGTCACTCTCTATTACATCAAGCCCTCACTAATCTCTCTCTAGAAATCACTCAACCCTACTACAATGATCTAAAAAGAAATCAAAATACAAGAAATGAAGAACTCTCACCTACACTACACTAAAAATCTGGATCTACTCCTAAAAACGAAGACTGCTCTCGGTTTGGGCTACTGCAGGGCTATTTATAGGGCTCAGAAGGATCCAGAAGACGAGACGGGGCCACGCGTCGAAAATCGACGCGTGGCTCCCTAGAATTGCCGCGCCCTTGCCGCGTTTTGCGGCAATTCTAGGGAATTGTGCGTTTGGATTTCTTCCACGCGTTCGTCTGGCTTCTAGCTGCTTCCAGGTATATCCAATTTCGGGCAATTTCGACCGCAGATTCGTCTGATGTGCGCGAGAGGCTAGGTTCAATGTATCTTCTAGATGATCCCTTGCTTGACCTCCAAGTAATGCGGAATTAATTAGCATAAATTGAGCTGAATTAGCCTCTTATTCCATCTTTGCCCTTGAACTTTGGTTGTACCTGTAATATAGACCAAAACACGTATTAGACCGACTATTTATTCATAAACTGGTGGGAAAATGCGACATAAAAATGCAGAATTTGTAGACTAATCACACCCCCACACTTATTCTTTTGCTCGTCCCGAGCAAAACAAAGAAAAGAAAAACTATACTACAAATTTTATTACACCACTTTCGCAGGTGACGCGATTGCACTGAGCGTGTGCAACAAGCCGTTAAACCTCTAGGTTACCCTAGAGGAGGAGTGTTGTCTCCTGAGGGTTTTCAGCGGATTGCACCCACAAAATCCATAAAGAAAGAAGACAAATGTTAGTATTTTGAAAACGCATTTTGAAAGAGAGACATGTTTTCGAACTATTTTTGCAAAATATAAGTGATCTAAGGTCATAAGTCCACCTATAATTATCCTTTCTTAAACTTAGTCTCTATGCAAGATCTTGTCTTCAATTAAGGTAAGAATTCAAAATTGGATTGAATATTTTATCCTTCATAAACCTAGATAGTATGCACACCGTGACAGTGAAGATTTCTGGGATTTCAACTCTAACCATAAAGCCATTTATTTATATATATTTATATTTCTTTTTTTTTTATTCTTCCCTTAGTTTAGGCTTTCTAGTTCACCCTTGTAACGAGCCTATAACGATGACTCCCAAACCAGACGGTCTTAGGGCACCAGATGAGAAAACATCCCTCGGGTTTAAGGTCTCGAGTGAAAAAGGCCACGAAACTAAAGAGGATTATTTTTTTACCACCGTTAGGCGTGAATAATCATGCTTCTTGAGGCATAGTTATCCAGCTTAATAAGTGATGCTTTATTCACATATATTTTTTTTTCTTTATATTTTTTTTATATATATGGCATTTTAGGTCTTTGTTTCCATCCCAAAAATGTGTAAGTGTGAAGTGCATACTTATCTAAGGCAAAAAATTCAAGATAAAAATATCTCCCCAATTTTACTTACTTAGCCTATAATTTCAAACAAGATCTATTATTTCAACTAGGTTTAAGATGTCATAATTAAGGCTTTCTTAATTTCTAAGATACATCTTAATTTTCTTAAAAATAGATCAAAACTTTGTCTCTTATTTCAAAAAGTTTTTATTTTTTTATTTTTTATTTTTTTATTTTTTCTAAAAGAAGTGTAAAAGAAAGAAGATCTAAAAACTCTATGTTAGTAAACCCTCCCCCACACTTATTTCATGCATTGTCCTCAATGCATCGTGATATATGTATGCATGAAACAAAATAGAGAGGGAAGGAAAAAATTACCTCAAGGTGGTGGTTCCGGTGGTGGTCGGATTGGTCCACGAAAGGCGGCCCAATCATTATTGCGTGGAGTCCGAAGGAACCCACCAAAAACCTCCATGATACAACCCACTAGAATGATGTATATATGAATGATTTTTATTAACAGTTTTACCCCATCTAATTTCCAAATTTTTAAAATAATTTCGGAGTCAAATTTATCAACATCCTTGTCGCAGAATGGAGTATGAAAAGATGGAATGAATGATTTGGACTTGGGAAATATGGGAACTAATACCGACTCAGAAAAATGACTTAAGTCAAGTAAAGGTTCGGGAGTCGAAATTGGTTCAGGAAGTGGGTCCAAATCAAAAAGATAAAGCTCAGGTCCACATTCATTTCCCATGATGGAATGTGACTATCTAAGATTAGTGATTCAAGTTCAGGAGGGTTGGGAATCAAAACTGACTCTAAAATGTTACTCAAATTGGGTAACAAAACAGGAGTCAATAATGATTCAGGTATTTGAACTAAATCACAAACTTGAGGGTCAAAGTCACATTCCTCATTGAGTTCAATTCCACAAAATTGAGAACTTACCAATTTATCAAATGGACTTTCAAAGGTATGAAATTGGTCAAGTTCAATATGATCATCATGAATGATTGGTGATTCAATTTCACAATGGATTGGTACAGGATCCAATAATGACTCGGGAAAAGAAGTGAAATCATGTGAAGATACTGGAGTCATAATTGAATTATGAAGTAAAATTGAATTATCAAGTGGAGGTTCATGATCATATTCATGTTCAAGTTCAATTTCAGTAAAAGGAAAACTTGCCAAAATATCAATGGGATTTGAAGTTTGGACAAGTTCATGTGAGTGTGCTGAAATTGAATCTTGATTTCCAAAACAACATGACTCTTTGGTTCGGACAGAATGGCTAGTGACATTAGAAATGGTCGAGTGATGAGAAGGTAGAGTTTGGATCATCATCTCTATGTCACAATTTCTAGCATTTTGAGCATGAGTCATGGCTTCAAGCATCTTTCCATAATTGATGAATTCATTATTTTGATGAAAAGATGAAGTGTTGTTTTGGAAGTGTGAGTCCATCAGATTTTGGGATTTGTGTTTGGACTCAAGCATACTCATTTCCAAAATTGATGGTCTTTTATTTTGGACTGGTGAAACTGAGTATGTACCTTGAAAATGTGGTGGAATTGGAGAGGTCAATGTTTTGTGAAGTTGTTGCTCGGCCTCTTGTAGATTGACTTCTATACTCCTTTGTAACTCAAATTTTTCTTCAATGGGAGGTCTAGAAAAAGGAGTATAGGAAGTGGAATCAGGAAATGAATATTGTGTATATTGTGGACGAGGTGGACATGGGGGACAAGGAGGTTGATAATTAAACTCGGGGGACTGGAATCCCCATTGACTCTGTGACGAGTTGAAATTATTATGGAAATTATAGTTATTAGAATGTGGGTATGGGTTGTATTGATTCGGATAAGGCCAACCCGGTGTATTTGGTTGGTGCATATTGTAAAACGCCGGGTTGGAATTATCCGAATCATATGGAGTTGGTGTGAAATATGGATTCATGTTCGGATTGAAAGAATTGTTATTGTTGTATGCCATTTCACAAAAAATCACAAACAAAAAGAAAAATCAAACAACAAACAAAAAGAAAAGAAAAATCAAAACCAAGCCAAGAGGAGGGTTGACCTAGACCTAGATGAAATGTCCCTAGGGGCCAACGTCTATTCAAATTTTATTAGGGATTGGGTTGTGTGAGTGGGGAGATGATTTTTGGGCTAAGGAAGGGTAATTAAATCCCCACCTTATCTTGTATGGGTTTTGCCCTTAAGTTCAATTTGTGCAAGTGTGCAATATAGATAAGAATATAACACAAAGCGATAAATCACCCACGTGTTTGTCCTATGCTATATGCAATGCCATATGTACATCTCCATCCAAATCACAACAACAGAACAAAATACAGTATATTGGAATTGAATTGACACGTGCCTAAATGCAAATGTCTAAACCGTTTTAAAAAGCGTCCAAATACCGTATTTTAGTTCTTTTATTTATTATGGTGTGTAGGCAATCAAAGCAAGAAAGATAGCAGTACAAATCCACTAGCTATTACAATTCACACATCCCAGAACAACAACATATACAATTTTCACAGAAGTGCCGCGGTTTTGCGGCAAATGTCGCGGATCCGCGGCTTTCCTTCCAAATCTGGGGCCCTGCTTTCAAGAGCAGGGGGATGCAAAGCTAGCTTATGTTCTGCAATGTTAAGCACCTGCAAATATTGCCCTCTTCACCAAAACAGAGAAGACAAATGTTAACAAAAACGTGACATCAAAACCATTCCCTTCCCCGGCAACGGCGCCAAAAATTTGATCGGGGTGGAAACTAGCACACAAAATGTGTATTTATGAAATCAAATGAAAAGCTCGAATGTGCTTAGTATACCCTCGATACTTCCGTTATAGCATTGGCTTAACGGGTCGTATCCACAGGGAAGGGAGGCGATAGAAGCATTAACAGTCTCTAGTCACGTCAGATGTTAACAATTCTTCTATGTTGAAAGAATGAAAAATAATGAGAAAATGAAAACAAGCATGTGGTAGGTGAGGAGAGCGATGAAAACGGCGATGTAAAAACCAAAAGAGAAGTGAAGAAGATGGAACAAGGTAAACTAAGAAGGCGATGAAAACACCGATAGAAAAATGAGAAAAGAATTTGGAAAACGATTTCTAATACAAAGGTAAAAGAAAACTCATGGCTACTAACTACTAAGTACTCCACTAACCATGCTAACCTCTTCGAGATAGTTGCCTCACATTTTGATCCTTGGCCATCACAATCCTTGCCTTCAAAGAGACGGTACAAAGCATGGCTCACCGATGGTTCATAACAATCACAACATTGCAACAAGAACAAGCTAGTACAAGCATCAACTCACCAACAATTAAAAGAATGCATGAAATAAAAGAGCATGAAGTAAAGAGAGTTAGCTTGGTTAGCAAGTTAGCAAGTTAGCAAGTTAAATGTTAGAACCCATCATCTTTGGCCATCAATGGCTCTTGCAAGAACAAGGCCTTGTAGAGGCAACCCGATTCATGTGGATTATCAAGTAAGTGGTTAGATAGGTTAGTGGTTAGTAGTTAGATTGCTATGAGAAGAAAAACTAGTAACAAATCATGTAGAAGGAGAAGGAGATTACATTGGAAGAGAAAGGAGGCATCTTTACATAGAGTGTCACTCTCTATTACATCAAGCCCTCACTAATCTCTCTCTAGAAATCACTCAACCCTACTACAATGATCTAAAAAGAAATCAAAATACAAGAAATGAAGAACTCTCACCTACACTACACTAAAAATCTGGATCTACTCCTAAAAACGAAGACTGCTCTCGGTTTGGGCTACTGCAGGGCTATTTATAGGGCTCAGAAGGATCCAGAAGACGAGACGGGGCCACGCGTCGAAAATCGACGCGTGGCTCCCTAGAATTGCCGCGCCCTTGCCGCGTTTTGCGGCAATTCTAGGGAATTGTGCGTCTGGATTTCTTCCACGCGTTCGTCTGGCTTCTAGCTGCTTCCAGGTATATCCAATTTCGGGCAATTTCGACCGCAGATTCGTCTGATGTGCGCGAGAGGCTAGGTTCAATGTATCTTCTAGATGATCCCTTGCTTGGCCTCCAAGTAATGCGGGATTAATTAGCATAAATTGAGCTGAATTAGCCTCTTATTCCATCTTTGCCCTTGAACTTTGGTTGTACCTGTAATATAGACCAAAACACGTATTAGACCGACTATTTATTCATAAACTGGTGGGAAAATGCGATATAAAAATGCAGAATTTGTAGACTAATCAGTGAGCTGGCAACGATTATAATTTTTGAAAAACCGGTCGACCGGCCGGTCGACCATAAGCTTGATTTCAGCCTAAACGGCTAGTTTTTTAAACACGTTTTAAAACGTGATTTTTCTTTCTAAACGAATTTGGGGGCAGGATTTGGGTCTAATCTTTCCTAATTATTCATTATAACAGTTTACTATTTAATCCTTACCTTTATCCTATAAATAAGAATGATTAGGGTTGAGGTGATCACAACAATCCTTTGCAAAAGAAATCAAATTTAAAGGCTTTCAAAAGAAGTTTTTGCTCTAAGTTTTTGTGCTCAAAATTCTCTCTTTTACTGAAATTTTTGGTTCAAAACTCTCTTCAATTTCATTTTCTTTTTCACTTACAAAACTTGAGCTTTAATCCTACATATTATTCTCTAGGGTTTTTGTAAGGGAAAAAGTTTTTCAAAAGAGGGTTTGTGGTCTTTTGATCACCAAGATATTTTTGTATTTGTGGCTCCACTACCTCTGGACTAGAGGAGTGTGATTGAGGAGTTAGGTACTCCCTTGTGGTTGTAATTCTTTGTGAAAGTTATAGTGGTTGGAAATCCTTCTGGGTGAAGGCGGGATCTAGAGCTGAGTGCTCGAACCTTGAAACAAATCTCAGTGTTTGCGATTGGTTTATTTGCTTTATTTACTTGCTATATATTCATTGCTATATTGTCGATCAATACTCATACAATAAGATTGCATTGTGCACCTCAAACTCTTTTCTAGAGGAATCATAAGGAAGGAGTTCAGAGCCCTTCACGGGGTATTCGGCTTCTAGTCTTATTTCGGGTGATCGTTGCATCATAACATTTTAAATTTGTGCATTGATTAGCATTATCACCTATTCACCCCCCTCTAGGTGATTTCAATTGGTATCAGAGCTAGGACACTAGTTTTTGGCTTCACATCCTTAGAGAGATCCTAAAATTTGCTAATCACTATTTTTCATATCTTCATTCATACACTAGTAAAGATGGCCGATAACATTAAGACCCCTCCTAAATTTGATGGACTCAACTTTCCCATATGGAAAGTTAGGATGACTATTTTTCTACAATCTCTAGGTAGTCTAGTTGCTAAGTCGTTGACCAAGCCTTATAGTAGACCCAAAAGTGAGGAGGATACTTGGTCCGAACTCACCTTCAAGGAATTTGATGCTAATTCAAAGGCTCAAAATGCCCTACTTTTAGCTTTGAATGAGGATGATCTAACACGGGTTATCCATTGCAAATCCGCCTATGAGATTTAGCAACACTTATTAGTCACTCATGAGGGAACATCACAAGTCAAGAGAGCTAAAATAGATCGCTTGCGTTCCCAATATGAAAGTTTTAGAATGCTCGAAGATGAATCTATTGATGATATGATTATCATGTTTACTAAGATTACTAATGCTCTTTCTTCTCTAGGTGATGAAATAAGCAATGACCAAAAGGTGCATAAGGTGATTCGTGCTCTTCCTTCGTCATGGGAAATCAAAGCTACCACCTTAATGAGTTAAATGATAAAGATGAGATGGAGCTCATAAGTCTTATCGGAAACCTTAAGACTCATGAGATGGAGAAGAATGCTAGAGAAGAAGCGGTACCTCAAAGAAAAAGTCAATAGCTTTCACGTCTTCCTCCTCCAAATACGATGATGAAGAAGATGAAGATGATGAAGAGCTATCTCTCTTTGTAAGAAATGTAAAGAGAATATACCGCAGAAGACGATGGGAAGGGAAGGAGGAGAAAAGGATCATATGCTATAACTGTCGGAAACCCGGACACATCATGGCCGATTGTCCAGATTTCAAGGAAAAGATGATCTCCTCCTTGAAGCAAAAGAGACCGGTTGAAAAGAAGGTATACAAAGCAACTTGGGATTCAGAAAGTGAATCCGAAGATGAAGTCGGCACGGCAAACGTGTGTTTCATGGCAAACACACCTAAGATAACCACTCAACCACTTGATGATGAAAGTGAAAAACACCTAGAGGGGGGTGAATAGGTGTACTTGCTAATCTAATGATTCTTTTTTTTTTAAAAAAATATGATGAATGATGCAACGATCTCTCAAAACAAGACTAAGAGCCGAATACCCCATGAGATGTTCTGAACTCCTTCCTCCCAATTCCCCTTGAATGGGTTAGAGGTGCGCAATGCAACCTTGTTGTATGAGATATGATCGATCAAGGCAAAGTATGATGGATGAATAGTGAGATGAACACAATATATCACAAGTATCACAAGCTTGAAGTAATAGCACAAAGAAAGAAACAAGATCATAATCAAGTAATTGAAAGCAATATAGTGCAATAGAAATTTAAAGGCAAATGGAGAGCAAGAGCAAAAGACAATCGCAAACACAAGTATTTGTTTCGAGGTTCGAGCCACCGCTCTACTCCCCGCCTTCACCTCCGTGAAGGGTTTCCATTATCCACCGAGGACGCCTTACAATGGTCTACCGAAGACCCGAGCACCGAGCTCTCCAACTTACAATAACCTCTACCGAAGAGGTGTCTCCACAAGAAGAAAAAAGATTACAAGTCACCAAGATGATCACAAACAAGATCACCAAACTCTTTTACAAACTCTCACTCTTTTACAACTTCCTATAGAATGAGTAAAGGATTTTTGGCTCTAAGAAGTGTAGTGAGAAAAACTCAGTTGTAGAGATGATTTTTGCAAGGGAACACAACTGAAAACTAGCTCAAGAAAGAATTGGAAATGGAGAGCTTAAACACTTTTCTTTTCTCTTTTGAAAACTTTGAAAACTTGAGGATTTTTCTTAGTATCTTGCAAGAGAGTCTTCTCCTCTATTTATAGGGAGAAAAATAGGTTTAAAATAATTTATTTAGAGCTTATTTGCTCTGAAAAAGAACTGAAAAACCCTGTAAAAGTCTGCCAAAAAACAGATCAAAAAACAGATTTCAGAATTGCACAAAAGAGGAAAGAGCCGTTGGGCAGCAGCAGGCTTGGCGGTCGACCGGGCCGGTCGATCGCCAGCTCAGCTGGTCAAAGAGCCGTTGGCTCGGGTCTTCTGGCGGTCGACCGGCCGCTCGACCCAGAAAACCCGAGAACAACCTTGCTCTCAGTCTTCCTCTAGCGGTCGACCGGACGGTCGACCCAGAAAACCCGAGAGCAATCCTGCTCTCAGACGGTCGACCGCACGGTCGACCGTAGGACGTGCACAGACGTGCACGCCCAGGCACAAAGGCCGGTCGACCGGGCCGGTCGACCGGGCAGCCTGAAACAGGAAAAAACAGTGTATTTTTGACTTGAAAAATTTTGCAAAATAATTTTTGACTTTAAGGAAACTTAAGTAATATGCTAGTAGGAGTATATAAACAAGGTCTAAACATGGTATTTATTTTTGTAAAATATAGAGACATGTAAATATATATTTAAGGCATGAAACCTAATTTAAAACATGAAAACTTAAATACAAGACTCACATTTTAACAAAACCAAATTGTGTGTGTGTATCCTAGAGCCAATGTCCAACACTCAAACTTTAACATTCTATTCTTACATTGGTTCTAAGTACTACAAGCTCTTCAAGGGGGCTTTTCACCATCAAGGTCTTCAACACTTGAGTCTTGAGCCCACTTTGAGTTGACTTGAGTCCAAAACACTTTCTTTTAGGGTGTAAACCTTTTAGTAGAGTTAGAACCCTGAAACACACTTAAATAATAAACAATATTAGTACAAATAACTAATATGTTTTGTAATCATCAAAACACACTAAACAAGGGTGATTGTAACCTTGGGCCAACAATCTCCCCCTTTTTGATGATGACAAAACATATAGGTTATTTAAACAAAAATGGAAGAAGAGCTTGGAAAGCTCCCCCTCAAATAATGCTATGTATAAAAAAAATGTCAATGAAGAGCTAAATACATAAGGCATTGAAACACATAGTTTTATCAAAAACTTAAATGCATCTCAAATTCATCAAAATATTCATAATAAACAACAAACAACTCATACGTTTTCTCCCCCCTTTTGTCATACATCAAAAAGGGTTAAACAAACAAAATAAAGAAATTTATCTTTAAGAATCCATAATGCAAACATTTAACTCACCACAGATAAATGAAAATCTAGCATAATCTAGAGGTTTAGTAAAAATATCGGCAAGTTGAAAATCGGTAGAAACATAATCAATATCAATATCACCTTTCTCATAATGATCTCTAAGAAAGTGATACCTAATGTCAATGTGTTTGGTTTTACTATGTTGATTTGCATTCTTTGTCATGTGAATAGTACTAGTATTATCACAAAATATTTTAACATGATCAAAGTGTAAATCATAGTCAAGGAGAGTATGTTTCATCCAAAGAACTTGTGCACAACAAGCTCCGGCCGCAACATACTCCGCCTCGGCGGTTGAAAGGGCTACCGAATTTTGCTTTTTAGAAGACCAAGATACAAGACAATTACCTAAGAATTGACATGTTCCACTTGTGCTCTTCCTATCTACCCTACAACCCACATAGTCGGCATCCGAAAAACTCTTCATATCAAATAGTTAGGTTTTAGGATACCACAAACCCATTTCAATAGTGCCCTTAAGGTATCTAATTATGCGTTTAACCGCAATTATATGAGATTCTTTAGGACAAGATTGGAAACGTGCACAAAGACAAACGGAAAACATAATATCCGGCCTACTAGCCGTCAAATACAATAAACTACCTATCATGCTACGATAAACTTTAATGTCTACACTTTTACCTTGTTCATCCTTGTTAAGCTTAGTAGTTGTTGCCATGGGAGTTTTGCTTACTTTAGATCCTTCAAGCCCGAACCTTTTGATGAGTTCCTTTGTGTACTTGGCTTGATTGATGAAGATCCCATCCGTCCTTTGCTTGATTTGGAGTCCAAGGAAATAGTTGAGCTCCCCCATCATAGACATTTCAAATTCATCGTTCATGCATGATTCAAAAGCTTGGCAAAGAGATTCATTAGTAGAACCAAAAATGATGTCATCAACATAAATTTGCACAATAAGAATGTCTTTTTCTACATGTTTTGTAAACAAAGTTGTGTCAATTTTACCTTTCTTAAAACCATTTGAAATCAAAAAAGAAGAAAGTCTTTCATACCAAGCCCTAGGGGCTTGTTTTAAACCATAAAGAGCTTTATCTAATTTAAATACAAAATCCGGATGTGTAGGATCAACAAACCCAGGGGGTTGTTCAACATACACCTCCTCTTCAATAAAACCATTTAGAAAAGCACTTTTAACATCCATTTGAAACAATTTAAAATCTTTATATGAGGCAAATGCTAGTGTCATCCGTATGGCTTCAAGCCGTGCTACGGGTGCAAAGGTTTCTTCAAAATCGATTCCTTCGATTTGAGTGTAACCTTGGGCAACTAACCTAGCTTTATTCATAACAACGTTACTGTTGACTGAAATTTCCTGCACGCAAAAGAATGAAGTTTAGATTTAGAAATAGTAAGTGCAAGGTGATCAGTTCTAATCCGCGGTAGCAGGGCTATGCGGGTCGTGATCCTCAGGGAGGGACTGCGATGGAAGCGTTAAGTAAGTTTCTCTAAAAATTTATCTTTTTTAGTTAAATAGTGGTATTTACAATGGGTGGTAGAAAAGAATAGGAAGATGAGTTACTTAATATACAAAAATAAAATAAAAGAAGAGAAAAGAAAAGACTATAAAATACACACCTACCTCTTCAGTCCTACTTACCTTCGATCCTTTTGCGACAACTTACTTTTTCTCAGAAGATTTGCAAGTATGGCGTATAGGATGTTCGTCGCCATAAGCCATCAAGGGATCTTCGTTGGCTAGGCAGTGTCGAAGCAATCGGATCTCACGGATTGCAAGTCATCAGAGAGAAACAATGACATAGAACAAGATTAGAAAAACAAAGATAAAGCGAGAATAAAGAAACAATGAAACAAGAATAAAAACAAACCAACCTCGAGCAGATTTTTATTAACAATGGGGGAAAAATAAAACTTACACCGATGTCACCTCAGTACAAGTATGATTCCTTCCTCCATGAAAGCATCTCCACTCTCAGTTACAAAATTTACAAAATAAAAATAAAATCTAACCTAAAACCTAAACCCTAGCTTTTGGCCCTTGGCTCTTCGCTGGACGACGCTGTACGTTGCACTGCAGGGGATATTTATAGGTGCAGAAGGCAGAGGAGTCCTGGATGAACTTGCCCACGAAATCTGGGATTCTGGATCAACTAGATTGCCGCGGTTTTGCCGCGGTTCCGCGGCACTTTTGTGGCTTCTGGCCACGCGCTTTGGCGCGTGGCTTCGTCTGGTCCGTCCATGTGGGCGCCAGCTTCTGGAAGTATGATCCTGGCTCTTCATATTGGGATTTCGATGTAACTTGATAATCAAGTTACCTAGATTTTGAATTCTCCCAATCTCTTTTAAACGAATTTCCTTCTCATCTTTGGCTTTTATGCTCATCCTGCAAGAGTTTAGGGTTGGGTAGAATTCTATCCTTCCCTCAACTTTAATAATTGCAACTTTAGCCCCTTTTGCATTTGCACTTTGACAATTGATATTTGCATTTTTACGCCTGGGCTTCAAATGTGGGCTTTGGGCTTCATTAAGCTTTATTTATTATAAAATAAGAATTCGAGGCCTGCACACAATAAATTACAAATTATTAATAAATGTGCAGAATTAAATGAATAAATATGAAAATATGATGGTAAATATGATGATAAAAATGCACTTTTCACTACCAATCACACCCCCACACTTATCTTTTTGCTCGTCCTCGAGTAAAAACAAAGAAAAAGAAAAAGAAATGAAAAGTTAATCTAACCTAACTCACTTTCGTAGGAATCACGATTGCACTTAGCATGTGCAACAAACCGTTAAACCTCTAGGTTACCCTAGAGGACGAGTGTTGTCTCGTGAGGGTTTTCAGCGGATTGCACCCACAAAATCCATAAAAAGGAAATATTTGAATTATTATTGAAGAGACTAAGTAGTCTATAAGTTTTAGGATCCTCATTTTTATTCATTCCTCAAACCTAGTCTTAATAAAGTCAATTGTTATTCATTTTAGGTAAGAATTAAAATTGAATTTCTAATATAGTCTTTTTCGTTACCAAAAATCATATGCATCCTTATGTTTTTACTAGGAATTCCTTAACTTGGACTCTCATGCCTCTTTATTATTTTTATAACATCATCTAATTTTCTTTCGTGTAAGTATCAAGGCTTCTTGAGGCTCTCATACCTAACTAATTGACTTATTAGATGTGTTAATATATATATATATATATATATATATATATATATATATATATTTTTAGCATGTATAACTCATCTAATTTTCTTTCGTATAAGTATCAAGGCTTCTTGAGGCCCTCATACCTAACTAATTGATTATTAGATGTGTTAATACATATATTATATTTCTTAGTTTTCTTAGGCTTTCTAATCCACCCATGTAGCGAACTTAAAGTCGATGACTCCCAAACCGGTTGGCTTTAGGGCACCAGGTGAGAAAACACCCCGCGGACTCAAATTCGAGTGAACTAGGCCCCAAAACTAAGGACTTTATTTTATTTACTCACCTTTAGGCATGAATACTTATGCTTCTTGAGGCACATATATCAGCTTAATTGGTGATTTTTTTCTTCTTCTTTTTTTTTTTTTCTTTTTTTTTTTTTATGAGGCACAAGGTCTTTGTCTTAGAATCCTAGATATGCATTTGGTATGCACATTTCATTAAGGTAAAAATCAAGACTAATTATTTATTCAATTTCTCCTCCTATACCTAAAATTTAAACAATTTATTTATTTTGACCAGTTTTTAGAAATCCTAATCATGATTTTCCTAATTCTTAAACTAACTTAGATTTCTTTCAAAAAATAAGTCAAAATATTTCCTTTTTATAACATTTTTTTTTAAATTTTTTTTAAAATTTTTTTTTTAAAGTAGTTTTTACCTATGTTAGTATGTTAGTAAAACCCACCCCCACACTTATCTCATGCATTGTCCTCAATGTATGAATGAATGCATATATGCATGAAACAGAACAAGGAAGGCAGAAAATTACCTTAGGGGGTGGTTCCGGTGGTGGTCTAATTGGTCCCCGAAATGCGGCCCAAACAAGATAACGTGGTAGTTCACGGGACCTACCTTTATTGACCTCTTTTTTATTTACATATTTACAGTCCCCAGAATGAATAGGATCATGGAAGATCCTCTCGTGAAACTTACTCCCTTTACATGACCAGTCCTGGAAAATCATCACAGAGTCATGGTCTATAAATATGTCCAACAAAAGAATGTGACTTGGTAGAATGGTTGACTTGGACTCAAGAATGATAGGTTCAGGATCTAATACTGACTCAGGAAAGAAACTCAAATCAAGTAAAGGTTCAGGAGTCGGGCTAGGATCAAGAAGTGGGTCCAAGTCGAGAAATTGAAACTCAAGTCTACAATCATTTTCCCACAATGGAATGTGACTCAATGTTGGTGATTCAAGTTCAGGAATGATAGGTGTGGGAATCAAAACTGACTCTAAAATATTACCTAAGTCGGGTAACAAAACAGGAGTCAATAATGATTCGGGAATTTGAACTTGATCATAGATTTGGGAATCTAGGTCACATATCTCATTAGTTTCAATCTCATAAAAATGGGAACTTGCCAATTTTTCCATGGGACTTTCAAAATTGCACAATTGGTCAAGTTCAATATGATCATCAAAAATGGGTGATTCAATTTCATGATCTATGGGTATGGGAATAAATGTTGGCTCAGAAAATTGGTCCAAATTGGGTAAGGATACTGGAGTCAACATAGATTCAAAGATGGAAACTGAATCGCAAAGTTGGGGATCGGGTTCACATTCATAATCTAATTCAATCTCATTGAAATTAAAACTAGCCAATTTGTCCAAGGATTGGGATTGAGCAAGTTCATATTGATGTGATGAAATTGAATTTTGATCAAGGTCTTCTAAACAGAATGATTCTTGGTTCCTATCAAGATGCTCAAGAATGTTTGAAAGTCTAGAAATTTGATCACTCATCGTATCTTGCAACCGATCCACTTTTTCTTCTAACCCATCGAATAGATCAATGGAGGACTGAAACCTTGGTGATGTGGGAAAAGACGTATATGAAGATAATGGTTGAACAGGTGGTTGACCATATGGCTCAGGGGTGTTGAATCCCCATTGACTCTGTGAAGAGTAGTGATGATTATTCCAATCTTGTTCATAGTATTGGGACTGGGGCATGTAATAATTCGGATAAGACCAATCTGGCACACTAGGTTGGTTAGAGTTATGATATGCCGGGTTGGTAATATCTGAAAAAGAGGTTGGTGTGTAATATGGATCCTCATTAAAATTGAAAAAATTGTTGTTATAGGCCATATCACACAAAGCAAACAAAAGAAAAAAACAAACAAAAAAGAAAAATTTCTAACCTAAGTTAGGGTAGACCTAGACCTAGACGACTCCTAACTGATTAGACTGTCCACGGGAGGTAGGGTGCAGACTTTGACCACAAGTTAATCAGCCAGGTCAGGGCAAGAGTGGTGGGAGGTTTTCCGTCAAAGACGTTCCTTAATTAAATAACCACCAATCTTCGGGCTTTCGGCCCTCAATCCCCTTCCTAGACACTGATTTGGCAAGAGTCAACTTCCAGCACTGTTCTCCCTTAGGATAATCTCCTAATTGAGTCCGAGATGTCCCTAGGGCCAACGTCTACTAATTTTTAAGTTAGGCTTTGGTTAGTGAGTGCTCGGGATATGATTTTTGGGCTAAGGAAGGGTGATGAAATCCCCACCTTATCTTGTTAATGGGTTATGCCCTTAAGATGAATTAGTGCAAGTGTACAAGATAAATAAATAAGAATCACTCAAAGCAGAAAATCAACCAAGAGATGAATCCTATTCTACATGCAATGCGTACGTACCTTGCTTCTCCAGCACTCTTCAACAGTAAAAAAAAATAATTGAAAAGACACGTGCCTAATATGCAAACGTCTAATCACCTTTTATTTTTAACAACCAATGATTTACTGTTGAATTATTAGCAATTTACAGGTATATCACAGAACAAAACAGAATAGAGCAGTAAGCAGTAATCTCAAATTTCAGCAATCTGCAAAAAAAACTGAATTAGTAGTTCACTGCACTTGCCGCGGATCCGCGGCTCTGGCCGCGTTTCCGCGGCAAACTTGCAGGCCCTCGTGCTCTGCCTTCGAGGGCAGAGGCACTGGGTTGCTGTATGTCCTTGCTGCTGCTCTGTTTCTGTTTCCTGTTCTCCAAACCTGCAAACAGAAAAGAATAAAGAATTAGTTAAAAATTAAATTTTTGTTTTAGAGATAAACTTACCGTCCCTCCCCGGCAACGGCGCCAATTTGTTGACTGAAATTTCCTGCACGCAAAAGAATGAAGTTTAGATTTAGAAATAGTAAGTGCAAGGTGATCAGTTCTAATCCGCGGTAGCAAGGCTATGCGGGTCGTGATCCTCAGGGAGGGACTGCGATGGAAGCGTTAAGTAAGTTTCTCTAAAAATTTATCTTTTTTAGTTAAATAGTGGTATTTACAATGGGTGGTAGAAAAGAATAGGAAGATGAGTTACTTAATATACAAAAATAAAATAAAAGAAGAGAAAAGAAAAAGACTATAAAATACACACCTACCTCTTCAGTCCTACTTACCTTCGATCCTTTTGCGACAACTTACTTTTTCTCAGAAGATTTGCAAGTATGGCGTATAGGATGTTCGTCGCCATAAGCCATCAAGGGATCTTCGTTGGCTAGGCAGTGTCGAAGCAATCGGATCTCACGGATTGCAAGTCATCAGAGAGAAACAATGACATAGAACAAGATTAGAAAAACAAAGATAAAGCGAGAATAAAGAAACAATGAAACAAGAATAAAAACAAACCAACCTCGAGCAGATTTTTATTAACAATGGGGGAAAAATAAAAACTTACACCGATGTCACCTCAGTACAAGTATGATTCCTTCCTCCATGAAAGCATCTCCACTCTCAGTTACAAAATTTACAAAATAAAAATAAAATCTAACCTAAACCCTAGCTTTTGGCCCTTGGCTCTTCGCTGGACGACGCTGTACGTTGCACTGCAGGGGATATTTATAGGTGCAGAAGGCAGAGGAGTCCTGGATGAACTTGCCCACGAAATCTGGGATTCTGGATCAACTAGATTGCCGCGGTTTTGCCGCAGTTCCGCGGCACTTTTGTGGCTTCTGGCCACGCGCTTTGGCGCGTGGCTTCGTCTGGTCCGTCCATGTGGGCGCCAGCTTCTGGAAGTATGATCCTGGCTCTTCATATTGGGATTTCGATGTAACTTGATAATCAAGTTACCTAGATTTTGAATTCTCCCAATCTCTTTTAAACGAATTTCCTTCTCATCTTTGGCTTTTATGCTCATCCTGCAAGAGTTTAGGGTTGGGTAGAATTCTATCCTTCCCTCAACTTTAATAATTGCAACTTTAGCCCCTTTTGCATTTGCACTTTGACAATTGATATTTGCATTTTTACGCCTGGGCTTCAAATGTGGGCTTTTGGGCTTCATTAAGCTTTATTTATTATAAAAATAAGAATTCGAGGCCTGCACACAATAAATTACAAATTATTAATAAATGTGCAGAATTAAATGAATAAATATGAAAATATGATGGTAAATATGATGATAAAAATGCACTTTTCACTACCAATCACACCCCCACACTTATCTTTTTGCTCGTCCTCGAGTAAAAACAAAGAAAAAGAAAAAGAAATGAAAAGTTAATCTAACCTAACTCACTTTCGTAGGAATCACGATTGCACTTAGCACGTGCAACAAGCCGTTAAACCTCTAGGTTACCCTAGAGGACGAGTGTTGTCTCGTGAGGGTTTTCAGCGGATTGCACCCACAAAATCCATAAAAAGGAAAATATTTGAATTATTATTGAAGAGACTAAGTAGTCTATAAGTTTTAGGATCCTCATTTTTATTCATTCCTCAAACCTAGTCTTAATAAAGTCAATTGTTATTCATTTTAGGTAAGAATTAAAATTGAATTTCTAATATAGTCTTTTTCATTACCAAAAATCATATGCATCCTTATGTTTTTACTAGGAATTCCTTAACTTGGACTCTCATGCCTCTTTATTATTTTTATAACATCATCTAATTTTCTTTCGTGTAAGTATCAAGGCTTCTTGAGGCCCTCATACCTAACTAATTGACTTATTAGATGTGTTAATATATATATATATATATATATATATATATATATATATATATATATATATATATATATATTATATATATTTTGGCATGTATAACTCATCTAATTTTCTTTCGTATAAGTATCAAGGCTTCTTGAGGCCCTCATACCTAACTAATTGATTATTAGATGTGTTAATACATATATTATATTTCTTAGTTTTCTTAGGCTTTCTAATCCACCCATGTAGCGAACTTAAAGTCGATGACTCCCAAACCGGTTGGCTTTAGGGCACCAGGTGAGAAAACACCCCGCGGACTCAAATTCGAGTGAACTAGGCCCCAAAACTAAGGACTTTATTTTATTTACTCACCTTTAGGCATGAATACTTATGCTTCTTGAGGCACATATATCAGCTTAATTGGTGATTTTTTTCTTCTTCTTTTTTTTTTTTTTCTTTTTTTTTTTTTATGAGGCACAAGGTCTTTGTCTTAGAATCCTAGATATGCATTTGGTATGTACATTTCATTAAGGTAAAAATTAAGACTAATTATTTATTCAATTTCTCCTCCTATACCTAAATTTAAACAATTTATTTATTTTGACCAAGTTTTTAGAAATCCTAATCATGATTTTCCTAATTCTTAAAACTAACTTAGATTTCTTTCAAAAATAAGTCAAAATATTTCCTTTTTATAACATTTTTTTTTAAATTTTTTTTTTTTAAATTTTTTTTTAAAGTAGTTTTTACCTATGTTAGTATGTTAGTAAACCCCCCCCCACACTTATCTCATGCATTGTCCTCAATGTATGAATGAATGCATATATGCATGAAACAGAACAAGGGAAGGCAGAAAATTACCTTAGGGGGTGGTTCCGGTGGTGGTCTAATTGGTCCCCGAAATGCGGCCCAAACAAGATAACGTGGTAGTTCACGGGACCTACCTTTATTGACCTCTTTTTTATTTACATATTTACAGTCCCCAGAATGAATAGGATCATGGAAGATCCTCTCGTGAAACTTACTCCCTTTACATGACCAGTCCTGGAAAATCATCACAGAGTCATGGTCTATACCTATGTCCAACAAAAGAATGTGACTTGGTAGAATGGTTGACTTGGACTCAAGAATGATAGGTTCAGGATCTAATACTGACTCAGGAAAGAAACTCAAATCAAGTAAAGGTTCAGGAGTCGGGCTAGGATCAAGAAGTGGGTCCAAGTCGAGAAATTGAAACTCAAGTCTACAATCATTTTCCCACAATGGAATGTGACTCAATGTTGGTGATTCAAGTTCAGGAATGATAGGTGTGGGAATCAAAACTGACTCTAAAATATTACCTAAGTCGGGTAACAAAACAGGAGTCAATAATGATTCGGGAATTTGAACTTGATCATAGATTTGGGAATCTAGGTCACATATCTCATTAGTTTCAATCTCATAAAAATGGGAACTTGCCAATTTTTCCATGGGACTTTCAAAATTGCACAATTGGTCAAGTTCAATATGATCATCAAAAATGGGTGATTCAATTTCATGATCTATGGGTATGGGAATAAATGTTGGCTCAGAAAATTGGTCCAAATTGGGTAGGATACTGGAGTCAACATAGATTCGAAGATGGAAACTGAATCGCAAAGTTGGGGATCGGTTCACATTCATAATCTAATTCAATCTCATTGAAATTAAAACTAGCCAATTTGTCCAAGGATTGGGATTGAGCAAGTTCATATTGATGTGATGAAATTGAATTTTGATCAAGGTCTTCTAAACAGAATGATTCTTGGTTCCTATCAAGATGCTCAAGAATGTTTGAAAGTCTAGAAATTTGATCACTCATCGTATCTTGCAACCGATCCACTTTTTCTTCTAACCCATCGAATAGATCAATGGAGGACTGAAACCTTGGTGATGTGGGAAAAGACGTATATGAAGATAATGGTTGAACAGGTGGTTGACCATATGGCTCAGGGGTGTTGAATCCCCATTGACTCTGTGAAGAGTAGTGATGATTATTCCAATCTTGTTCATAGTATTGGGACTGGGGCATGTAATAATTCGGATAAGACCAATCTGGCACACTAGGTTGGTTAGAGTTATGATATGCCGGGTTGGTAATATCTGAAAAAGAGGTTGGTGTGTAATATGGATCCTCATTAAAATTGAAAAAATTGTTGTTATAGGCCATATCACACAAAGCAAACAAAAGAAAAAAAACAAAAAAAAAGAAAAATTTCTAACCTAAGTTAGGGTAGACCTAGACCTAGACGACTCCTAACTGATTAAACTGTCCACGGGAGGTAGGGTGCAGACTTTGACCACAAGTTAATCAGCCAGGTCAGGGCAAGAGTGGTGGGAGGTTTTCCGTCAAAGACGTTCCTTAATTAAATAACCACCAATCTTCAGGCTTTCGGCCCTCAATCCCCTTCCTAGACACTGATTTGGCAAGAGTCAACTTCCAGCACTGTTCTCCCTTAGGATAATCTCCTAATTGAGTCCGAGATGTCCCTAGGGCCAACGTCTACTAATTTTTAAGTTAGGCTTTGGTTAGTGAGTGCTCGGGATATGATTTTTGGGCTAAGGAAGGGTGATGAAATCCCCACCTTATCTTGTTAATGGGTTATGCCCTTAAGATGAATTAGTGCAAGTGTACAAGATAAATAAATAAGAATCACTCAAAGCAGAAAATCAACCAAGAGATGAATCCTATTCTACATGCAATGCGTACGTACCTTGCTTCTCCAGCACTCTTCAACAGTAAAAAAAAAAAATTGAAAAGACACGTGCCTAATATGCAAACGTCTAATCACTTTTTATTTTTAACAACCAATGATTTACTGTTGAATTATTAGCAATTTACAGGTATATCACAGAACAAAACAGAATAGAGCAGTAAGCAGTAATCTCAAATTTCAGCAATCTGCAAAAAAAACTGAATTAGTAGTTCACTGCACTTGCCGCGGATCCGCGGCTCTGGCCGCGTTTCCGCGGCAAACTTGCAGGCCCTCGTGCTCTGCCTTCGAGGGCAGAGGCACTGGGTTGCTGTATGTCCTTGCTGCTGCTCTGTTTCTGTTTCCTGTTCTCCAAACCTGCAAACAGAAAAGAATAAAGAATTATTTAAAAATTAAATTTTTGTTTTAGAGATAAACTTACCGTCCCTCCCCGGCAACGGCGCCAATTTGTTGACTGAAATTTCCTGCACGCAAAAGAATGAAGTTTAGATTTAGAAATAGTAAGTGCAAGGTGATCAGTTCTAATCCGCGGTAGCAGGGCTATGCGGGTCGTGATCCTCAGGGAGGGACTGCGATGGAAGCGTTAAGTAAGTTTCTCTAAAAATTTATCTTTTTTAGTTAAATAGTGGTATTTACAATGGGTGGTAGAAAAGAATAGGAAGATGAGTTACTTAATATACAAAATAAAATAAAAGAAGAGAAAAGAAAAAGACTATAAAATACACACCTACCTCTTCAGTCCTACTTACCTTCGATCCTTTTGCGACAACTTACTTTTTCTCAGAAGATTTGCAAGTATGGCGTATAGGATGTTCGTCGCCATAAGCCATCAAGGGATCTTCGTTGGCTAGGCAGTGTCGAAGCAATCGGATCTCACGGATTGCAAGTCATCAGAGAGAAACAATGACATAGAACAAGATTAGAAAACAAAGATAAAGCGAGAATAAAGAAACAATGAAACAAGAATAAAAACAAACCAACCTCGAGCAGATTTTATTAACAATGGGGGAAAAATAAAAACTTACACCGATGTCACCTCAGTACAAGTATGATTCCTTCCTCCATGAAAGCATCTCCACTCTCAGTTACAAATTTACAAAATAAAAATAAAATCTAACCTAAAACCTAAACCCTAGCTTTTGGCCCTTGGCTCTTCGCTGGACGATGCTGTACGTTGCACTGCAGGGGATATTTATAGGTGCAGAAGGCAGAGGAGTCCTGGATGAACTTGCCCACGAAATCTGGGATTCTGGATCAACTAGATTGCCGCGGTTTTGCCGCGATTTCGCGGCACTTTTGTGGCTTCTGGCCACGCGCTTTGGCGCGTGGCTTCGTCTGGTCCGTCCATGTGGGCGCCAGCTTCTGGAAGTATGATCCTGGCTCTTCATATTGGGATTTCGATGTAACTTGATAATCAAGTTACCTAGATTTTGAATTCTCCCAATCTCTTTTAAACGAATTTCCTTCTCATCTTTGGCTTTTATGCTCATCCTGCAAGAGTTTAGGGTTGGGTAGAATTCTATCCTTCCCTCAACTTTAATAATTGCAACTTTAGCCCCATTTGCATTTGCACTTTGACAATTGATATTTGCATTTTTACGCCCGGGCTTCAAATGTGGGCTTTTGGGCTTCATTAAGCTTTATTTATTATAAAAATAAGAATTCGAGGCCTGCACACAATAAATTACAAATTATTAATAAATGTGCAGAATTAAATGAATAAATATGAAAATATGATGGTAAATATGATGATAAAAATGCACTTTTCACTACCAATCAGTTACCCGATTCATCCAACTTGTTCTTAAAGATCCACTTAGTACCAATTGTTGGTCTATCGTGGGGCCTAGGAACAAGGTGCCAAACTTGGTTGCGCTCAAATTGATTGAGTTCCTCTTGCATGGCTAGCAACCAACATGAATCGGCCTCGGCTTCGAGGATGTTCTTGGGTTCAACATGAGAAATGAATGCATAATGACCACAATAATCATGAAGTTTAGAGCGAGTGGTTACCCTTTTGATACTTCACCTATGACGAGGTCCTTGGATGATGAGGATTGTATCTCCAACCCTTTGGAAGTTGTTGAGTAAGCTCCACTTCATTTGTTTGATTTTCATTTCCTTGAGCCTCTTCTACTTTAGCTTCACTTCCTTCATCATCCTTTGGCTTGTCTCCCATAGTAGTAGTATCCTCCAAGGTCACTTTCTCCAAGCCTTCATCCAAAGCATCTATTTCTATAACATTCTTAACAAACAAGTTAGATTCTTCAAACTTAACATGTATAGATTCCTCAATAGTCAAAGATGATTTATTGATGATTCTATAAGCCTTACTTGTATTAGAATACCCAACAAAAATTGCCTCATAAGCTTTAGCATCAAATTTTCCTAAATTATCTTTTGTATTTAAAACAAAACATTTACATCCAAAAACCTTGAAATATGAAACATTTGGCTTTCTAGAAAAGTACATTTCAAAATAAGTCTTTGAAGTATTTTTACACAAGAAAACACGATTTGATATATAGCATGATGTATTTACGGCCTCGGCCCACAAATAATGTGGTAGACCATATTCACTTAGCATTGTCCTAGCCATCTCTTGTAAAGTTCGATTTTTCCGTTCAACTACTCCATTTTGTTGTGGAGTTCTAGGACAAGAAAGTTCATGCTTAATTCATGTTCTTCACAAAAAGTGGTAAAGGGTAGGTTAATGAACTCACCTCCTTTATCACTTCTTATTCTTAAAATTGAAGACTCTTTTTCTTTTTCAACTCTTTTCTTAAAAGTTTGGAAATATGAAATGCTTGATTTTTGTGTTCAAGAAAGAAACCCAAGTAAACCGTGAAAAATCATCAACCAAACAAATGCAAATCTATTCCCACTTAAACTTTTGGTTTGTGTAGGACCAAATAGATCCATATGGATTAACTCCAAAGGACTTGATGTCATGATATCCTTAATTGACTTGAAAGAAGACTTAGTTTGTTTCCCAAATTGACATGCGTCACAAACTCGGTCCTTTTCAAAATTCAAACAAGGAATACCTTTCACCATTTCCTTTGTGTTTAACCTAGATATGTGGTCAAATAAAATATGGCCTAATCTTCTATGCCACAACCAAGAGTCGTCATCGAGGGCTTTTAAACAAGTAATATTACAAGACATATTAGACATATCTATCATATAAACATTACTTTCACGAAAATCGGAAAACACACAAGTATTAGAAATTCTATCAATTACTTTACAAACTACATGATCAAAAACAACATCAAAACCTTTATCACAAAGTTGACTAACACTCAAGAGGTTATGCTTGAGTCCATCAACTAAAACTACATTTTCAATTAAAGGGGATGTGCCAAGTTTTACATTACCATACCGATGATTTTACCCTTGGCATCATCTCCGAAGGTGACGGTGCCACCTTCATGGTATCTTGATAGGGTTGCAAAGTTGTTGATGTCCCAAGTCATGTGCCTTGAGCAACCACTATCAAGATACCACAATCCTCTACGTCGTTGGGCTTTGGAAGATACCTATATCATTTAACAAAATTGTTGACTTTGGTACCCAAACTTTCTTGGGTCCTTGAAAGTTAGTGTTTCGAACCCAAACATTATGATAAGTTGCACTTAGTCTATCATAGCAAAAATTGGCTAAGTGTCCTTTCCGCCCACAATGTGAACATGAGAACACTCTTCCATACATGAATGCATGATGTGTGTGTGAAGTGTGAGCATGCTTTGGGGGTTTGCCACGATGTAAAGGTTGTGTGGTATGAACATAAGCATGAGCATGGTGAACATTTTTCTTAGGGGCTTGTTTCTTAGGAAACATGGCCTCTATCTTCTTCTTATCAAACTCACAATTTTTTAAAATAATTCCCAATGAGTCTATTCTTTCTTTAAGCATGGTAATCTCATTAGAATCAATTTGTGAAGACTTTGCCTTTACAAGAAATCTTATACTTGTCAAAATCTTTTTGAGTGGAAACAAGAGTGGAAAGTAATTCATCCTTTTCTTTAGAAAGAGTAAAAACTTGATGATTAAGAGATTCATTTTCCTTTTTCATTTTTAAATACTTTTTCTTAAGAAAATCATAGTTATGTGATAATTCTACAAAAGCTTCTCCTAACTCATCCATGGAAAGTTCATCATTAGGAGAAGTGGAAGGGGTTACCTTGCTTGTGCTTTCATTGGCCATGAAGCACATGTTGGCGGTATCAATCTCCTCCTCAGATTCGCTCTCAGAATCCCATGTAGCTTTCATTGCCTTCTCTTGTGAGGCTTCTTTGAGGTGGAGGGCTTCACTTTATCCGGACACTCCGCCACTATGTGTCCCGGTCTTTGGCAATTAAAGCAAATGATCTTTCTTTCTTCTTTGCCTCCTTGCCATCTCTTCCTTCCTTGAAATTTAGCCTTGTTGTACATTCTCCGGACGTTCTTCACAAGAAGTGAGAGCTCTTCGTCATCTTCTTCTTCATCATCTTCGTCGGAGTGTGTGGATTGACTTTTGAAGGCTATTGTCTTCTTCTTGAAGGAGCCATGTCCTCCCTCACTTTCCTCTCCATCTCATGGGTTTTGAGGTTCTCAATGAGACCTATTAGCTCCATCTCCTCCTTGTCATTGAGTTCCTTCAAGGTGGTTGCTTTACTTCCCATGAAGGAGGAAGAGCCCGGATGATCTTTCTAACTCTTTGATCATTATCAATAGCATCACCTAGAGAAGAAAGTCCATTAGTAATCTTTGTAAATCTTGTAACCATATCATCTATGGTTTCATTTTCTTGCATGCAAAAATTCTCATATTGGGACTGAAGAAGGTCAATCTTAGCCCTCTTCACTTGTGAGGTCCCTTCATGTGTAACTAGCAAATGTGTTCAAATTTCATATGCGGACTTGCAATGAATAACTCTAGCTATGTCATCATCATTAAGGGCTTGAAGTAGTGCATAGTGAGCCCTAGCATTGGCATCAAATTCTTTGGTCTCTATTCGGACCAAGTGGATTCATCACCGGGGGTGCACTAAAGGGTTTGGTCACGGCCTTTGCAACTCGACTACCTAGAGATTGCAAGAAAACGGTCATCTTAACCTTCCATATGGGAAAGTTAAGTCCATCAAACTTAGGAGGGGTTTTAATTCCATCGGCCATTTTTACTAAGTGAAAATGAATGAAATGATTAGCAAAATTAGGATCTCTCTAAGGTTGTTAAGCCAAATCCTAGAGTCCAAGCTCTGATACCAATTGAAAAACACCTAGAGGGGGGGTGAATAGGTGTACTTGCTAATCTAATGATTCTTTTTTTTTTTTAAAATATGATGAATGATGCAACGATCTCTCAAAATAAGACTAAGAGCCGAATACCTCGTGAGAGGTTCTGAACTCCTTCCTCCCAATTCCCCTTGAATGGGTTAGAGGTGCGCAATGCAACCTTGTTGTATGAGATATGATCGATCAAGGCAAAGTATGATGGATGAATAGTGAGATGAACACAATATATCACAAGATCACAAGCTTGAAGTAATAGCACAAAGAAAGAAACAAGATCACAATCAAGTAATTGAAAGCAATATAGTGCAATAGAAATTTAAAGGCAAAATGGAGAGCAAGAGCAAAAGACAATCGCAAACACAAGTATTTGTTTCGAGGTTCGAGCCACCGCTCTACTCCCCGCCTTCACCTCCGTGAAGGGTTTTCACTATCCACCTAGGACGCCTTACAATGGTCTACTACAAGACCCAACACCGAGCTCTCCAACTTACAATAACCTCTACCGAAGAGGTGTCTCCACAAGAAGAAAAAAGATTACAAGTCACCAAGGTGATCACAAACAAGATCACCAAACTCTTTTACAAACTCTCACTCTTTTACAACTTCCTATAGAATGAGTAAAGGATTTTTAGCTCTAAGAAGTGTAGTGAGAAAAACTCAGTTGTACAGATGATTTTTGCAAGGGAACACAACTTAAAACTAGCTCAAGAAAGAATTGAAAATGAGAGCTTAAACACTTTTCTTTTCTCTTTTGAAAACTTTGAAAACTTGAGGATTTTTCTTAGTATCTTGCAAGAGAGTCTTTCTCCTCTATTTATAGAGAGAAAAATAGGTTTAAAATAATTTATTTAGAGCTTATTTGCTCTGAAAAAGAACTGAAAAACCTGTAAAAGTCTGCCAAAAACAGATCAAAAAACAGATTTCAGAATTGCACAAAAGAGGAAAGAGCCGTTGGGCAGCAGCAGGCTTGGCGGTCGACCGGGCCGGTCGACCGCCAGCTCAGCTGGTCAAAGAGCCGTTGGCTCGGGTTTTCTGGGGTCGACCGGGCCGGTCGACCCAGAAAACCCGAGAACAACCTTGCTCTCAGTCTTCCTCTCGCTCGCGTCGACCGGACGGTCGACCCAGAAAACCCGAGAGCAATCCTGCTCTCAGACGGTCGACCGCACGGTCGACCGTAAGACGTGCACAGACTGCACGCCCGGCACAAAGGCCGGTCGACCGGGCCGGTCGGCCGGTCAGCCTGAAACAGGAAAAAAACAGTGTATTTTTTGACTTGAAAAATTTTGCAAAATAATTTTTGACTTTAAGGAAACTTAAGTAATATGCTAGTAGGAGTATATAAACAAGGTCTAAACATGGTATTTATTTTGTAAAATATAGAGACATGTAAATATATATTTAAGGCATGAAACCTAATTTAAAACATGAAAACTTAAATACAAGACTCACATTTTAACAAACCAAATTGTGTGTGTGTATCCTAGAGCCAATGTCCAACACTCAAACTTTAACATTCTATTCTTACATTGGTTCTAAGTACTACAAGCTCTTCAAGGGGCTTTTCACCATCAAGGTCTTCAACACTTGAGTCTTGAGCCCACTTTGAGTTGACTTGAGTCCAAAACACTTTCTTTTAGGGTGTAAACCTTTTAGTAGAGTTAGAACCCTGAAACACACTTAAACAATAAACAATATTAGTACAAATAACTAATATGTTTTGTAATCATCAAAACACACTAAACAAGGGTGATTGTAACCTTGGGCCAACAGAAAGTGAAATAAGTAAAGACATGTTAGTACATGCTTTCGTTGAACTTTCAGAAAGTTTTGATGATAAAAAGGAAGAGTGTTCAAAAATGAAAAAGGAAGTTGAAATGCTTAAAAATCAACTTGCTATTTCTTCAAAAGAAAAGGATGAACTATCTTCTAATCTTATTTCAACGCAAAAAGATTTTGATGAGTATAGAATTGCTTGTAAAGCTAATATCCAAAAATTAATGAAAATGAATTATCCATGTTAAAAACTAAAATCAATGATTTTGAAAATATTTTAAAAGAATGTGCTTTTAACACTAATATATTAGAAGAAATGTTTTCAAAGAAGCATATGCACACTCCACATGCTAAAAATAATAAAACAACTCATGCCAAAAATTCACATGCTCATCATGCCAACACTTCACATGTCACTCATGTTAAAACTACTCATGCTCACAATTCACATGTTCATAAGCCACATGCTCATTATGCTTTTTAATATGGTAGAATTTATAAATGTACTTATTGTGGCCGGAATGGCCATTTGGCTAAATTTTGCCATGATCATATAAATAGGACAAATAATATTGTGTGGGTTCGAAACACTAACTCTCTAGGACCCAAGAAAATATGGGTACCAAAATCAAGACCTAAATTATTTGATGTAGGTACACACCAAGGCTCCAAGACGTAAGAAGCGGTGGTACCTTGATAGTGGTTGTTCAAGACATATGACATGGGACATCAACAATTTCACAACCCTATCAAAGTACGATGAAGGTGGCACCGTCACCTTCGGAGATGACTCCAAGGGCACCATCATCGGTCTAGGTAACATTAAGATTGGTGCATCTCCTTTAATAGAAATGTTTGTTCTTGTTGATGGGCTTAAACATAACTTGCTTAGCATAAGTCAACTATGTCATCGTGGTCTCAAAGTTGTGTTTGATGAATCTTCTTGTAAAATTTTGATTGTAAAACCAATGATTGTATTCTTATCGGATTTCGTGAAAATAATGTCTATATTATTGACAGCTTAATTTGGATTGTTCTACTAAATGTTGAATGCTTTTGATGAGATTTCATAGTTATGGCATAGAAGATTAGGACATGCATCATTTGATCACCTTGCTAGAATTATTCTAAGGACTTAGTAAAGGGTATTCCTTGTTTGAAGTTTGAAAATGACCGCATTTGTGGTGCTTACCAACTTGGGAACAAACCAAGTCTTCTTTCAAACCAATCAAGGTTATCATGTCAACTAGGCCATTAGAATTGATTCACATGGACCTTTTTGGACCAACTAAAACTAAAAGCTTAAATGAAAATAGATATATTTTTGTTTTAGTCGTCGATGATTTTTCTCGTTTCACTTGGGTTTTCTTTTTGGAGCATAAAGATCAACTTTTTCGCATTTTAAGATTTTTCGAAAGAAGGTTGAAAAAGAAAAAGATTTTCGATTTAACGGATAAGAAGTGATATAGGTGGTGAGTTTTGTTAACCAACTCTACACGACTTATTGTGATGAAAAGGAAATTAAGCATAAATGTCATGTCCTAGGACTCCACAACAAAATGGAGTAGTTGAAAGGAAGAATAGAACTCTTCAAGAAATGGCTAGGACTATGATAAGTGAATATGGGCTCCCACAATATTTATGGGCCGAGGCCGTAACACCGCATGTTACATATCAAACCGTATTTATTTGTGTAAAAATACTTTCAAAACCTCTTTTGAAATTTATTATTTAAGAAAACCAAATGTTTCATACTTTAAAGTTTTTGGATGCAAGTGTTTTGTTTTGAATACTAAAGATAATTTGGATAAATTTGATGCTAAGGCTTATGAAGCAATCTTTGATGGATATTCTAGTACTAGCAAAGCTTATAGAGTATTCAATAAATCATCTCATACTATTGAAGAAACTATACATGTTAAATTTGAAGAATCTAATGCTATTGTTGAGAATGTTGTAGAGATTGACTCATTAGGTGAGGACATGGAGAAATATCCTTGAAGGACTCACCCATCCAAGAAGAAAAGCAAGAACCCATTGGTGAAGTTCAAAGGATGAAGTGGAAAAATCTCAACCACTTCCTAAATATTGGAGATACGCTACAATCATCCCAAAGATCTCATCATAGTGATGTATCAAATGGGGTAACTACTCGCTCCAAACTCCATGAATTGTGTGGTAATTTTGCATTCTTATC